>JAAGKR010001729.1:51474-113739 GCA_011419295.1 Clarias macrocephalus
TACACACACACACACACACACACACACACACACACACACACACACACACACACACACACACATTCTATACCACTTCCAAAATATTCCTGAGCAAAATCTAATTCATATGTGGGGGGAAAAAAACACATGTATGACGTGGCATCCTTAATGGAGGTTGTCTGTTCCTCATTTCCTATTGCATTGCATCAGCCACACCTCGTCATTGCAGAAACAAAGCAAAAATCTATAGTAAAGTTGGGTGTAACAATCATAAAAATGTTCAGAAACTTTTTTGTGTTTAGTGCTACCTAAGAATTTAACATGTTTAGCTCCCTTGTTAGCTAATTTATGTTGTTTTAACCAGCCTACTGGTCGAATGGTGGCTCAGCACTGACGCGTTGGAATCCCACCTCGGGGTCTGTGTGTGTGAAGTTTGCATGTTCTCCCCATGCTTGGTGGGTTTCCTCCGGGTACTCTGGTTTCCTCCTACAGTCCAAAGACATGCAGGTTAGGCTAATTGGCATTCCCAGATTGTTCATAGTGTGTGAATGAGAGTGGGTGTGTTTGTGTGTGTGCCCTCCAAAGGATTGGCAACCCATCCAGGGTGTACCCCGCCTCATGCCATACATCTCCTGGGATAGGCTCCAGCACCTCCACAACCCTGTATAGAGGATAAAGCGGTATAGACACTGAGTGAGTGAGTGAGTGAGTGAGTGAGTGAGAGACTAACCACCATAATTATATCACCTGTAGTCTATATCATGAAACAAGCTAGCTGATGCTAGTTAGCTAATTTATATTGCTTTAACCACCATACTTATATCACCTGTATTCTACAGTATATCATGAAGCAAGCTAGCTGATGATAGTTAGCTAATTTATACTTCTTTAACCACCATACTTATATCACCTGCAGTCTATGGTATATCATGAAGCTGATGATAGTTAGCTAATTTATATTTCTTAATATATATTTCTTTATATTTCTTATATTTCTTAGTTATTAAGTGATAATTATGAGTAAATACATCATAATTATGAGATTATTTCTGTGATTTCTTTAGACAATAGAGCAAATATTGGCGAATTTAATTCGCGTTTATTTCTTTCTTGGATTGGACACTGGGAGATATTAATATAATTGAGTAATTTGGATGATAATAGTAGATTTAACTAATGTACAGTCATCAGGCTAAACCATAGGATAGCTGCTACATCTCCATGAGTGTGAAATGAGGCACTTTCAAGCAAAAGGATGCAGTAACTTTCGTTTCCGGTGTCATACACTAAAATGTCCCCCTGCAAGAGACTGCTCCCCCTTATCTCATAATTATGACTTAGTAAGTCATAATTATGAGTTATTAAGTGATAATTATGAGTAAATACATCATAATTATGAGATTATTTCTGTGATTTCTTTAGACAATAGAGCAAATATTGGCGAATTTAATTCGCGTTTATTTCTTTCTTGGATTGGACACTGGGAGATATTAATATCATTGAGTAATTTGGATGATAATAGTAGATTTAACTAATGTACAGTCATCAGGCTAAACCATAGGATAGCTGCTACATCTCCATGAGTGTGAAATGAGGCACTTTCAAGCAAAAGGATGCAGTAACTTTCGTTTCCGGTGTCATACACTAAAATGTCCCCCTGCAAGAGACTGCTCCCCCTTATCTCATAATTATGACTTAGTAAGTCATAATTATGAGATACTAAGTCATAATTATGAGATAAGGATCTCATAATTATGAGATACTAAGTCATAATTATGAGATACTAAGTCATAATTATGAGATAAGGATCTCATAATTATGAGATACTAAGTCATAATTATGAGATAATATCTCATAATTATGAGATACTAAGTCATAATTATGAGATACTAAGTCATAATTATGAGATCAGGATGTCATAATTATGAGATAATCCCTGTCATTTTTTTTTCTTTTGTGAATGCAATGCGCTTCCGTAGCATATGGTATCTATTTATTTTATTTATTTATTTTATATTTCCCCGATTTTCTCCCTAATTTAGTCGTGTCCAATTCCTTCCCGTCACTAGGGGGCTCCCACATTAAGGCTACTACTACCACTCAGCCGGGAGGGCCGAAGACTATCACGTGTTTCCTTCGAACCACGTGACGCCAGCCGACCGCATCTTTTCGGACTGCTCGCTCACGCACCGTTGGGGGCGGCGTAACACACTCGGAGGACAGCGCTATCCGCTCCCTCAGTTGCACGAGCTCACAGACGCCCCTGACTGGCTGTTGAGCCGTGATTAATGTGGGAGCACTAAGTACCTCTCATCCCTCCCCTCTGACAGAACTCGGCCAATCAGCTCTCTCTAGACCTCCGGCTGCAAGAGGTTACAGCATCACCCGGGATTCGAACTAGCGATCTCCGGATGATAGGGCGAGCGCTGCGCCACTATATGGTATCTGTTTAACGTCTTTTGATTTAGTTATTCTGTAGTTTCTCTTTAGAAGAAATTCTCAGAGTTTAAATTCTATATGTGCATATCAGTACAGTATGTCTAGTTACTGCCCAGACCACTACTTAACCACTCACCAAGCCATAAGGATCCAGAAGTCGATTCGATCTTACTCCATTAGAAAGTGTTAGTTCAGCCAAACAGCACCCACAATAAAATATAGATATTTTAGTTTATGTCTTTTTACCCACAACCAGAACAGGAATTGAAGGTGAACCTCGCACAAAATCAAATCCATCCGTTTCATTCCTCAAGTCAATTCCCAGAAAACCCTCTTTTATACCTTCTAGATTGGACAGAAATTGTGGGATTACACATGGAGACATATTCCCAATTTTGAGAATTACAGCTCTCTGAAGCTGGATGATGGTCTATTGTCAGATACCAGATTATGATGCACAATATCTTCTTTTTATAATTAATTACAAATGCCATACTGTACATACCATCACCATATGATATTAAAACACTGGGAGAAGAAAATGTAGGCATTCCCGAAAGACGCTTGTCTGAAGAACATGAATACTTCCTGAATTATTCTGCAAGTTGCAGGATTTCTTATTGCAGAACTTTTAATGTCCTACATGTAAGCCTAACATCATCAACTCTCCTAATTTCATGATTTTTGCTTTTAAACCGCACTTAGCTCAGTTAACCGAAACTGCTCTCCTGTGCCCTTGTGGTATTAAATAAAACCATATTTTATTTTAAGAGAGGTTGGATATTACTTCTGACATATCATGACCACATTTACTTTTTAAAGATAAGGTCAGCCAGGTTGGAAATTTAGCTGCCTGTACTTGTTTTCCTCTGTGTATTGGAAGGTAAAATATGTTGAGGACGCACTCTAAGGTTTCCCCAAATGGGTCGAGCGGTAGCAGGGTACGGTGGGGAGAGGTTGGGGAATGTTTGCTTCTTGCTTGTAAAGTACACAGAAAGGTTGGCTATTTCTGCAGGATGTGATTCTGTACATAGTGGCTCCTTAAAAAAACAGCTACATGTTTTTTCTTTGAGAATGTCCTGTGCAGAACTTAAACCCTCAGGACTGAAGGCAAAAGCCAAAACAAGTAGCTTTCTTCTCTAACCAGCTACATACAGGTTCGCATACAGGTTAGATATGTAATTCTACATAAACGTGAATTATTGATTTATTCTCATTTGTTGTGAGATCAGATTTATCAGAGAGTTATTTCCTAGCAGATTAAAACTTTTTTTTTTCTGATTAGCCTCATTAACAAGTGGTTTTCCTATGGCCACACAGCTGTCTAGTCCTCATAATATTGTGTGAGTGTGGGTGTATAGAAATTATCTTACTTTCAATATTAATCTTTTTTTTTTTACTGTGTTTAAGTGATTTTTTTTTCCAGACCACATTTCTTCAGCACTATCCTTCCAAGTTTTCATGCAGTTCAAGTTATTTAAAATCTCCTTCGTTATTTTCTTAGCTTGATGCAGTCCAATAATTTGACCCTTCTAAAATGGTTACTTTATTTTGGCCAGGCAGTGTTCTTTACAGTTACTTTACAGATGATTTTAGCTCTAAACATAGAAAGTACTGATTTGAAACTTGAAAACTGTTGTTTGTGGCTTAGCTTGATTCAGACTCTGGAGTGCAGCACTTGATTTGAACTCTGCTCCTCTAGACTTAGAGGCTCAACCTAGATTCTGATGCTTGGGACTCTGGACTCCATCTAGTCCTGAACTCAACAGTTGATTTAGATCCTAGGAACTAGGCTAGGGATTCTAGACTTGACTCTGATTATATCATTAGGGACTCAGGACACAACAGAGAAACTATAGTTTGGGGCTTAAAATCTAAACCTAGGGGCTCTTGATTAACCCTTCTGCTTGGGACTAATTTGGAGTTGAATCAGAACATGAAGTTAGGGGCTGTAGCCTCATTTTGGATTCAAGACCTTGGCTTGAAATGTAAAGATTTTGATTCTAGATCTATGAAATATAGATTCAACTTGAAATCAGTGATTTGTGGCTTATCTGGATTCAGACTCTAGAGCTAAGCATTTGACATTATCTCTGTTCGTATTTATATTAATGAGCTCAACCTATGGTTGATTCTGCTGCCTGGACTTAATTGAGTGACAACACACATAATTACATTTGATTTGGACACTAACGATAGGAACTCTGGACTCGACTCAGATTATACGACTAGGGACTCAAAACATGAGAGGATTAACTTGGGACTATTAGTCTACTAAACTCTACAGTCGATTTGAACGGTAAAAGCTAGAACTCTGGACTGTTCAAACACTACAGCTACGGATTATAACTACAACTTGACTATAGACCATAAACCAATCTGTAGTTTGAATTAACTTGATTCAGACTCTACTTTGAGAGAATGATAATGTATAATGTTTGATTTGACAAATTTACTTTTGAGAAAGCCTTTATATACACTTCATATTCTTATTCACAATAATAAGAATATTTCAAGGAATCAAAGTGTGATTTGGAGCAATAGTCTGTTTAGCTGTTGGCAATTCACCAACAGCAAAGGCAGCTCAAATAATGTGATTCTGTGTGCCTGTTCCTGTTATGTTCCCAGACATCGATGAGTGTGAAGTATTCAATAACGGGCCGGCAGGTCGTTTGTGCCTTCATGCTTGTGTTAACACTCCTGGTGGATATCGCTGTTCATGCCCAGCTGGCTACGAAATGAGTCAAGACGGCCGAAGCTGCAGAGGTGAGCCAACCCAAGTGTGCCACCATTTGTAGAAATGAGGAGACTAAATCCAGATGTTTCTTGTTTACACACATGCTTTCTCCTGACCCTGCATACAGACATTGATGAGTGCACCACAAGGCAGGACAACTGCACCCGTGATCGCCTGTGTATTAACACGTATGGAGGTTTTCAGTGTGTGAAGGTGGAATGTCCACGCATCCGAAATGTGACCTATGTCAAAACTTCACCCACGTAAGTGCCAGTCCAAAAATTTGCAGCCAGATTCAGGTCTAATTCAACATTTCAGATAATAACATAATAACATAGCCTGATGTGTAGCATTAGATGTAGGGCAGCTAAACCACTGCATAGGTCATTCTAAATTCTGATTGGTCAGAAGGTGATTGATTTGAATTTAATATTGAATTTATATTAATACACTTGTTCTAGTATACAATCATTCCTATGGTACAATTCACATGAACTTTCCACCCAAGGAAACAATAGAAATCCTACTATGTTTAAAACTTTCAAAAATGTTTTATATTTATGATTTAACTAGAATTACAGTGAATTCCAAGTTGAGATTATTTATTTCTGTTTTACATTTTATATTTAGGATTAGGGTAAAAAACGTATCATAAATAACACCTTAGTGTAAGTAGTAGAGATGGGAACCAGAAGATATATTCTAAATGCAAGCATAAATATAAACATCATATAAATATAAAAATATAAGTATAAATAAAAATAATTAAAATTCCATTTAAAAATGATATATATAGATTATATAATATACACTAATATGCATAGATGATAGTATCAAATTTTCCTATTCTGTGTATTTTCACTGAACCAGACGCTGTGAAAGGAACCCCTGCCCCGTGGACAATAAGGCGTGTTCCCAGGCTCCCAACTCTGTCACCTATCACCACATGTCAGTGGTATCAAATCTCTCGGCTCCGCGGGTCATGTTCAGGGTTTCGTCTGTTCGGATGATCGGAGATACGTTGCGTTTCGCTTTGCTAGGGGCCCGCGGGCGACGCCATTTCACCATTCAGCGTTCAGAACGACAGACCGGAGAGCTGCTGCTGCTCAGCCCCATGCAGGGCCCTGACACCATCGAGGTGCAGGTGGAGATGAGCGAGCTGGAGAAGAGGGTGCAGATCGGGCGCTACATCACCAAGCTCACCATCTTTGTCTCACAATATGAGTTCTAGATTCTGTGTTTGAGAGGAGCACTTAATATTCTTGTCTATAATAAGAATAATAATAATAAGGAATTATACATTCAGTTGAATCCAAAAATGGACTCATTTTTACACTTCATTTACTCTTTTTTATAAAAGGGAAACATTTTTAATTTAGTTTATATCAAATTCTGACATATAGTATTTCTTAATTTTTTTTTTACTCATTTAAAGGAGCACTATTCTTTATTCCTTTTATCACGCCCTGCTGTCTGTGATGTGAACTGCAAAGCAAAATAAATGACACAGCCTCTTCTTTCCCCAGCTGATCTCACCCTTCCTATTTCTGTTTTTATTTTATACCGCTCATAAAGGATTGCATTCTTTTTTTTTATACAGAAAAATTGCCAGGGCTAAACAGCTCTTGGAGGCTGCTTTAAGGCTGTTTCAAGGATTTAAAATCTCAAGGCAAAGTGTGGTTTGAGGAAACCTTGGCAATATCTCTTTTCTTTATTCTTTTTTTGTAGTGAATGTTTTGAAGTTGATTATTCATGATATCACAAATTTTCGCAGCACTAGGGACACTTTTACAGTTACAAACTGCATCTTTAATTCCAGAAATTTAATAAAAAATTCATTTAAAAAAAAGTCATTACCACATGTTAATCATAATTATACAACAGTTAGTTCCACCCGAGCAATCTGATTGGACGAGAGGCTTTCCTCTCTATGGTTAATTACCCTGACTGTCAGTACACTAACTAGCAAGAACATACACCTGATACCTTTATGTCATTTTATAATGCCTAAGCCAGGCTACAAAAGCTAACTAGCTTCTTACACATGGCTGAATCCCAAATCCCTCTGTAACCCCGGGACAAGGGATTGTACACCCTACATAGCGAACTAGCTGTTCATTTAACACTATTTGAGATTTAATCCTTGAACCCAGAAATTAATGGAGCTGAAGGCATCATGGTTGCGCTGATAACCAGCGCAACAGCATGACCTTGCGTGTGATATTGCTTAATTCACTCTGTGAAGAATGAGAGTTGTCATTTTTATGAAATATAAATACTATGTCAGTTTTAATGTATATTCAACAGCGAAAATGTAACAAAGTGAAAATATCCTGAATATAGGTATTTAGCTCCACTTTATTAAAATAAGATTACAACATAACAAATATAAGCTTATTTACCTTATTTCTAGTCAAATTTCACAAAAATTATAAAAGAAACATCTTTTGCCAGTGAAAAATTCTTGAATCTAGCCAAACTTATCTACAGTTACTTAAAAAGATTTACAACAAACCAAATCTAAGATTACAGTGGAACCTCGGATTATGAGTAACCTGGTTTACGAGTGTTTCGCAAACCAAGCAAAGATTTTTAATACATTTTTAATCGGAAACCGAGCAAGTATTAATTTACGAGCGCTGAGTATCATGTATCACGCATGCAACTCTTATTTTGACACAGAGCGGCAAGTGATCACATCTGATCCAATGATTTTTCTCTCTCTCGCGCTGAGAGAGAGAGAAAAGTTTGTTTCAAGCTTACTTTAAGAAATTATATATAGGCACTCTGAAAAGTGTGACTCCAGTTATAGCTTTGCATGGTCGAGAAAGCTCTCAGAAGTTACAGTAAAGAAGTCTGGGAAATTTTAAGTTTGGTTTGGACATGTGTCAAAGATTTATGTCTTTTTAATAAGACTGGGAAGATGACCAGTTTGGTCAAGTCTTATAGAAAACTCCAAATTCATATCTCAGAAAAATTTAATATTACTTAAGACCGATTAAGCAAAAAATTCTAACACAGGAATGTTGGACTACTAAAAGTATGAACATGTACAGCATTCAATACTGGGTCAGGGCTCCCTTTGCATGAATTACTGCAGCAGTGCAACAAAAAGCATTGGAGTGTTGCTCAGTTCTCTTTTCAGATGAAAGTACATTTTGCATTTCATTTGGAACTCAAAAGGTCTCAGAGTCTGGAGGAAGAGAGGAGAGGCACAGAATCCAAGCTGCTTGGGGTTCAGTGTAAAGGCTGCAGTCAGTGGTTTGGGGTTTGGGGACCATGTCATCTGCTGGTGTTGGTCCATTGTCTTTTATCAGGTCCAAGGTCAACACAGTCGTCTAACGGGAAGGTTTAGAGCACTTCACGCCTCCCTCTGCCGATCAGCTTTATGGAGATGCTGATTATATTTCCCAGCAGGACTTGGTACCTGCTCACACTTCCATAAGCACTAATGCCTGGTTTAAGGGTCATGGTATCCCCGTGTTTAATTAGCACAGAAAACTCATCCGACCTAAACACCATAGAGAGTCTCTGAGGTATTGTAAAGAGGACGATGAGAGACAGCAGACCCAACAACGCAGAAGAGCTTCCATGCAGTAACACCTCAGCAGTGCCACACACTGATCGCCTCCATCCCACGCCGCACTCATGCAGTAATTCATGCAAGTATTAAGTTCCTACTTTTCAGTAGTCCAACAATCCTTTTCAAAAGTCGTTTTCAATGTGTGTAATAAATCCATATAATATATGAGTTTCACTTTTTGAATTGAATTACTGAAATAAATCAAACTTGATATTTAAATTTATTGAGAAGCACCTGTAAATATTAAAAGAGCTGTTAAGTATAATTTTATATTTTATTATAATAAGTTTTCCTGGTTGAAGACATTGATTAAATGTATATTTATCAGCTCTGAATAAAGAGAAACGATCAGTAGGAATTGCAATGTACACAACAGTAGAATCTGGATTTCAGGAGGATATTCTGGAACTAGATGAACCCAGAATAGAGCCTCGGCCAATCACAGTGCCTTTTTATGGACTTATTAAATTTATGGATGTTTCTGGTCGGTCTATTTTTTATTCTTTCAGAAAACAACGGCAGCATTTATCCCAGGAACGCAGCGATTACAGCACGTAGGTGTCACGCATACGAATGAACACCAGCCTGAGGTGAAAGGTTGCACATCATCCATCCTGCTATATTTACCAGATTATCAAAGCAATAAAACTGCATCCTGGTTTCTAAAGAAAAAAAAGGAGGTGGTGCTTCTGAGAAGTGCGGTCGTGTTGGAACCAGGAGGAGATCGTGACACACAAAGCTCTGCTTCACTCCGGTCACAGAGGCGCTGTGTTCTCGCGGCTTGAGGTGTGTTTACGCGACGTCGCTTGTAAAAACAGCCTCGATCCGAGGGATATTTACTGTACAGTGAGATCGGAGCCTGTAATCTGTGGCGTGTGTGTGTAAATACTGAGGTGCGTACATGAAAGTGGTTGGTCATGGGTGTGTGTTTACATGACGAAGACGTTTGACTTTTACCGCGTCACGCAACACCCCGTGAACCCGAAAGAGTTCAGCTTCTGACACACACCAGCCGAGTTGTAATGGCGCGAGTGCGCGACGAGAAATAAACAAATCATTGCGGATAAGTTACAGACTCGGAACGGGAGGCGTTCAAGTCAAACCGGGACTTTTCTCTCAAATCAAAGCGATGGTTTTTAGACAAAAGACGTCAAGCACGGTACGGTGACGAGACTCATAGCCGCAGTAGAACATTTGAAGGGCGCAAACGTTTTAAAGAAGGCCGTATGCCTGAGAATGACGATCACGTGAACATTCAGCGTGTGTACAGTAACTCCTGATGGTTGATTGAAAACTTCTGTTAATTGAATTTAGAGTTATTGAAACATCCTGTATATTCAACTGACCTCGCTCCAAGCCATTTCCACATGTAGAGGTATTTAAAGGAGTTCCTGGGAGGCCGGGGTTTCAGACCTGAAGCAGGCAGTCCCATCATGGCCCCGGCGTACTGAGAAAACTTTCTACCTTGACGATATCCAAGCACTAGTGAAACACTGAAACATGTGCATTAGTGCAGCAGGGGATTATATAGAGAAATAAAGTTAGTTTTTACTTTCATAACTGTGTTTTTCTTGCTATACAAGTAAAAGTCCCGGTTTGACTTGAACGCCCCTCGTACATGACATAGTTTCTGCTCTAGGATGTAGAATTCTATCTTCACATCGCACATGAAGATATTATTCAGCTATGATTGTGTGTGTGTGTGTGTGTGTGTGTGTGTGTGTGTGTGTGCGCGCGCGCGCGTGTTTGCATGCCACAGGATCACTAGAAATTGTTGAAAAGGACAGCAGATGGAAGGATGGAGTGTATGACTGTGTCTGAAAGCATCTCTCTGACACTGAAAAGGCTGAATAGCGAGAGATACACAGCGTCCCTCTCTCATCATTTTTGTGTTTCTGCGCAGGGCCTCCTATTTTTCAGCTGTCAGAGACGTCACGCCGCGCTGAAAGACTCCGTCCCCTTTATTCACTCCAGCGGTCGCACTGTCTGAGAATATCTCTGAATGCACAGTGTCGTGCAGAGAGAGAGAGAGAGAGGAAGAAATGCACTTTATTGATTTTTGAGGGAAAATCTGCAGAAGACATTGAGGCAATGGATGAAGCTGCAACATTTAACATCTTAACATTCAACAACCAGCACAAGAGACACTAAGGAGAAAAACACAGTGTCGTAAGGTACAGAGAGAGAGAATGATAGAGAGACGGCAAGAGAGAATGAGGAGATACAGACAGAAGAAGAGACAGAGACAGATGGAGACAGATAGGGATGAGAGAGACCAGAAGACAGAGAGAAACAAAGACAGAGCGAGTCAGAGACGATTGAGAGTTTATGAGACACAGCGTGCAAACACACACACACACACACACTGAACATCCCTAACCCTGATTACTACAAAGAAATGGTTCAGATAGTTGTTGTTATTGTTGGTGTTACTGTAATATTGATGGGTTTTTTGTTTGTTTGTTGTTGTTTTTTTATTGTTGTTTGCCTATTATGTTATTCTTTCATACTTAAAATGTTTATAATATTCATGTATATGTATATAAATACGGATTGATGTTATTTATAATGTAATCAATGTTTTAAAATTACTTTGGCAACAATGGAATTAATTTTATTATTTTTTTTGATCATCATTCATGCCAAGAAAACCCGAACCCGGGACAGTGGGAAATAGGGACAGAAACCGAGAGAATTAGAGAGAAGAGAAGAGAAAAGATGGAAAAAAACAGAGATGGAGAGAGACAAACTAGAGACAGAGCGAGACAGAGAGAATGAGGAGAGAGACAAAGACAAAACAAGAGACATTGAGGGGAAGAGAAGAATTCAGAGAGAGAGAGAGAGAGAGAGAGAGTGTGTGTGTAAGAGAAGAAAGACGGACAGAGCGAAAGAAGGAAGAAACACGGACGAGTAAGAAAACAGATTGTATAAGAGACAGACAGAGGGAGAGAAAGTGAGGACAGATAGAAGGAGAGATAAAGGAAGACAGAGGCAACCTGCTTATCTTTTTGGGATATCTCTCTCTGACTGTGGCAGACGAGCCTGCGCCTCTAAATCTCTTCTTTTTTTTTTTTCAGATTTTTGCCATTTTAAAAGAAAGAAAGAACAAACATAGTGATTAAACACTAATAACACTGACACTGAGTGTAGGACATGTGGTGTGAATCTGTTCTCTCTCTCTCTCTCTAAACCTGTCTCTCTGTCCTGATGAGAGAGACCGAGCGAGAAGAAAGAGTCTCTGCCGAGCACCTGCCCCGTCCCACTAACCTGGAACTGATAGTAATCCAACACCTCCATTCCCACAGCATGATGGGAAACCTGGCACAGAGCGGCTTCCTCCCTCCGCACGCCTCTGACCCCCGGAGCCACCCGCGGCGTGATCCGATCAGAGGCGGATCAGATTTAAGGGGAGACTCTCTACGCCGCCGCGCTGCCGGAAACCTGCACCATGACAGGAGGAGAAAACACAAAGACACACACACACACACACACACACACACACACACACACACATACTGTACATACAGGAGTTCATGTGAAGATCTCACAATGTCAGAATAGAGACACGAACTAGATTTTGCTTTTAATCCTGGGAATATATTTACAATACTGTATGTATATGTGTGTGTGTATATATATACTGTATTAGGACAAAATCAGCACCGCATGTAAGGAGGATCCTTTTTACCCATTTACTGTACACTTACTGTACACTTCTTTCACGTTCCTCTCTCAAAAGTGCCAATCCATTGCACACACACTACAGGCAATTTGGGAACACCAATCATCCTAATCTGCATGATCTTGGACTGTGGGAGGAAACCCACCAAGCATGGGGAGAACATGCAAACTCCATGCACACACAGACCCTGAGGTGGCAATCGAACCCTCGACCTTGGAGGAGCAAGACGACAGTGCCAGACACTAAACCACTGTGCCGAACAGTTCCTCACTCCCATATTAAAAGTACAAAGAGGTCTGGGGGTCAAGACTTTTGTACAGTACTGTAGCTTGTAAAGTTGATCACTTTAACTTCGGATAGCAACACGATGACGTGAGACGAGATGACGCTGTTGATAAATAAAATGTAAAAAATAATCTACCCGATAGAGTCAGTTGATAACAGGTGGTCATGGTTTGTATTAGTATTTCATGGTTTCCAAATGGAATGATAATCACAATATGAAGCTTCTCATTATGGTAATAAAAAGCAGCGATTGTGGTTTGATGTGATTTAGCGGTCGGTATACTCCTAATGGACTTGTGATTAAACAAAAACAAAGAGAGAGAGAGAGGACTAACTCATAAGATAAAGCTGGCAGGTATTCTATTAAGACACAATACAATTCATTTGGGTGTGAAACTAAATCAAGAATAAATGGAATTAATTGAAACCATTACGTACTACTGGGAAAATGTTTAAAAGAAACCATTAGGGCCAAAATCCTATCATGGAGCAAAATTAGTTTTTTTTTTTTTTTCTTTTTTCCCCCAGTGGGGACATTAACATAGCAGTTTTCATCTCGTGAAATTATTCACTGAATCGATCACAGTCATGTCTCTGATGAATCATTTAATGCTAAACCTGCAGCATGACAATGATTACACTAAAATCCTGTCGCACACACACAATAAACACTCAGTGTCGTTTTCATGAGGCCTAAGCTCACAAAGGCTAATAATTTTCCGAATTTCTCCTTACATACAGTAGCATTGCATGGACTTTAACACTTTAAACCGGTTCAAAGGAGTAACACTGCCTCCTAGTGGAGAAGCCTAAACAGTACAGTTATAATGTAAGGCAAATAACAAACAAGGTGCAGTGGAATCTTTATGAATTATGGACAAATTAGAAAGTAACTTAACCTCCATTTAAATCAAATAAACATTCATTTATTCATTATATCATTATATATATTTAAAAGTAATGTAAAAAAAATTCAATTCAATTTTTAATAAGGGATGTAGTGTAGTATTACAATCAGATATTCAATAAAACCTTTAAAAAATAAATAAAGGCACCCGGCGGGATGGTGGCGTAGTGGTAAGCACTGTCACCAGGATACGGGTTCGATTTCCACCTCGGGGTATGTGTGCCCTGCGATAGACTGGCACCCCATCTGGGATTGTACCCCGCCTTGTGCCCAAAGTCTCCTGGGTTAGGCTCCAGGCCCCCCCGCGACTCTGTATACAGGATAAACTGATATCAACGATGAGCGAGTGAGTAAAAGCACGCTACATGGAAAATGCTTTTCATAACCATGTGACTAATTTAATTATTTTTTATATCACACATACATATTTACACAAATGGAATTTATATACATTTTCATTTGTTCCATAAATTACATTTGTGTAACTTTACTATTTCCAAGACAGACAGAGAGTTTCACTTTAATTACATATTTATTTCTTTAAGATACAGATACAACAGGACACCTGTACAGTAGAGTACAAACACATGAAATATGATGGACAGCATTATTGAGTCTCTTTCAGACTGGAAAGACGATACAGACATTTAATACCATATATCTGTTCAAGCAGCGTAAAAAAAAAAATCCAAACAAACGTAAACAGCAGGTCTAACACTCTCTATGTGCTCATGATGACCGATGATTTTATTTCTTTACAAATATTTGGAGAATTTAAAATGAACAAGCATGTTAGTTGCACCCCTTGGAAATCTGGTTAATGTGTAAAAATGTAAAACATTTAAAATCAAGACAAGCAGTTACAGAAAGTTATGCAAGTTATGAGAGGAACAAAAAAACAAACAAACAAAAAAAAAAAAAAACAAGGCTCTCTTATAATACACATTGTTGGGTGATATTTGTAACTTGTTTAAGTAAAGGACAAGGTATTAAAAAAAAAAAAAAAGCTCCAACACCTAGTAATGATATTCTGTATAACGTCCTAAGGGGATACAAACTTTTGCACACAACGATCACCAAATTCGAAAGGTCAATTTTCGCTTATTGTTCATGCTTAACTAATAACCAATCAAACACACATTAGAAGTAGAAACAAAGATTTTCATTATTTTTATTGTTTAACATGTTGTTATGAGACTATCAGGGATGAACAACGCCACAGAGAAAAAAAAAAACATGAAATAAATGTAATATTGCTGACAGTGCAGTGTTATTGTTTCAACATTCAGGTTCAAACCTTCAACTTGTGTAAAAACAAGTCACACATGCGCACACGCGCAGAAAAAAGACACACTTATATTAAATGACTTCATGACAATAATAAAAGTATTGTGTCTGGAAATATATTTAATAAAGATCCAGCACAAAAAAAAAAGTCTACATATGTACAAGGTGTGTTCAAGTCAAACCGGGATTTTTGATTGCTATGAGTAAAATTTCTGCACAATGATTCATTGTCTGATTCAAATCTGAAACACTGGCCCCCCAGGAACTCCTTTAATGGCCCAAACATGTGAAGCAAGGAGGATGTGGCAATAACTGTTAGCCGAGATCCTGTAAATGTTCGAGTGGTGTTTGTGAATGATTGTGTGTTCAGGTCCGCAGACAGATGCGTCTTTTCCTTCTGCAATTTGGCGACTAGTTATTTGTCGATTTTCAAGGATAAGGAGTTCCACGCGGTGAACGATCGGCCTCACCGCATTGTGTTTGAAGTCTTCTGTAACTGTTAATCGTTTTGTAAGTCCCGATTTGACTCGGACATCCCTCGTATGTGTTGTTTGCGCCCAACCTGAGATTTCCCTCAGTTGTTCGCTTGGACGTAGCGACCTTCATGGTGTTGTGCAACAGTAGTCAATACATCATTCAATATTAAAACCACTGTTTATTACATGTTTAACATCATAGATTATAATGAAGTGCTTTACGTTTAGACATGAACACAATTTGCACGCAGTTTTATACACTACTCATTTCAAAAGGGTCTTTTGTACACTATATATATATAGATATATAAAAATACACTTTTTTGACATATGTTCAAAATGGCTTGAAGAATGCAAACTCACGGTTAAACATCACGTCACCCTGTCTTTGTTTTGTTCGACACCAACACCTTCTTAATGATTCGAATTTGATTGTCCAAAAAAAAAAAAAAAAAAAAGATTGAAAACACGCTCGGCTCACAGGACGGATTATTTAAAGGCGGAATCCTATCCTAGTCTTTTTTTTTTTTCATTCCAAATGACCATTTTAGTGCATTTGTACCTCACATGCGTTTTGCACAGATAAGAATCGTGACGTTTCCCTTTCCTGATAAAAGCACTTTTTTTAAAGCCTATGGATTCCTTTAAAAAAAAAAAAAAAAAACAACGTGCTCAATAGAGAAGAAAAAAAAATGGTTAACTTATTCTTATAGTATATAAATACAGGGAGTCTTAATGCAGCCCTTAAACGCCGTCACGTCAGCTGGTTCACCTCCAAACACACCTGATCAGGTAGTGAAAGTTTGTGCAATATGACTGGATGTGTTTTCGAGATAAAAAGCTGGCGTTCCAGAGAGTCGGGACTGAGAAAACCTCGGACAAACAGCACATATGATGACGTGTATTGCACTTAGGAAGCAAGGTAAGGACTAAACAAAAGAAAAACTGCGCTGATTGTGGATCATATGAGAAAAGCAAATATATATTTTAAAAAAGGGTCTATTTATTCTAAGCTCCACTTTAATCCCTTTATTTGCCCTGAAAGGTGCTAAGCTCGACGTCCTCTTTGCGGCGCCTCTGCTGGGCGAAAAGTGAGCTGAACGGGTAAAGCTTGGCCTTGGCCGGGTACCTGTGTCCGGCGATGTCTACCTGGTACTCGGCGCGGTTGATGAAGTCAGGCGTGATGACGTTGGCACTGCCATGTGGCCCCGGTGAGCTGATGAAACCCAGGCACACGTGCCGCTCCAGGGTGTAGCTATAGGCGCTGCTAGTGGTCGCGCCCACCAGCTCACCGTTGCGGTAAATGGCTTCGCCCCACCAAGGCCACAGGTCCAGCTCAGGGTCGTGATCCTCCAGGACCAGCATAATGAAGCGGCGCGTCACGCCTTCCTGACGCTGCTGCAACAGGGCCTCCCTGCCCAGGAAGTCTGTGTCCTGCAGGGGATAAGCAAGTCGAGACAGACAGGAGAAGAGTGAGACGTTGATCTCCGTGTACTTCGTCTTATGGCTTTATGAGCATAAATTAGAAAATGACATCATACTTTGTGGGGAAAAAAAAGTAATAAATGGTGTAAAATGTCAAACTGCCCAAGGATCCATTTTATAACTGTTTATATTAATATATGGATCATTGTAAGGAATTAATGCAATACATTTACATATGGGAGGATTTTATATGTTTAAATTATATGCATCAATTATACCACAATACACTTATATATATAAAATCCAAATCATTTCACCCATCTTAAATCATAACCTCCTTTAACAAACCTTGTCAAATTTGACGCGGAACTCGCGGCCGCATTCTATGGGTGTAGTGAACGAGTCGAGATCCTGTCCCCAGAAGGCGAAGAACTTCTCGATGCGCAGGCTGCGCAGGGCGTAGTACCCTGCGTTACGGATGCCGTACTTCTGACCCACTGACATCACCTCGTTATACACGTGCAGCGCGTACTGAGAAAACAAAAATCACACAATATGAAAATATTAAACTAGTAGCAGGAGTTAGTCGTGATGTATTACGATGACATTTACGAGCACCGCACCTCTATAGGGATGTACAGCATGAAGCCTGGCTCTCCTGTATGCGTCATGCTCATTACTCTGATACCGTTAGCGTAGCCCACGCTCATTTCCTGTAACCACAAAAGAGAGTTTTAAAGCGTGCTAGTCGATCGGGATGAGACCTGAATGAGAGCCGAGGTTGAACACTTGCCTTACAAAACAGAGAAGGGAAATGCTCAGGAGTCATGGAGACGTAGGAGAGCTCAGACAAGACGTCCATCGCCCGGGGACCGATCAGATTCAGAGCTGTGCGGTGCGAGAGATGAGGCGACAACTTGTATGATCATTAAGGGCATTATCAAAACACGAATAAACCATTATATCAAGCTTCAGAAATCAAGGATTGATGATTGATATACCAGTGTATTTCCAGCTGACGTCTTCTAGGTGGAGCTGTGGATCACTGGGCATGTGCTTCTTAATCCAAGACCAACAGTGCACTTGCTGATCCGTAGGAGAGATGATGAAGAAACTAGAAACAAGACCAAAAAAATAAATAAATAAATAAATTAAAAAAACTTAGAAACTGTTTCCAACTATTTTTCAAACGCACTTAAAATCTACACTATATATCCAAAAGTATGTGAACACCTGAACGTCACACCCAGATGTGGTACTCATTTCAATCTAGATTTTCTTACAACGCTGTGGCCTTACAAATTTCCCTTCACTGGAACCATGATGTGACTGCACATGAGGAGTCTGATCTCAACCCCATTCGATTTTTCCTCAAGCAGCTTACTGTACATTTCTAACCTTCACATTTACAGCATTTAGCAGATGCTCTTTTCTAGAGCGAGTTACATTTAGCTCATCATTCATCTGAGCAGTAGAGGGTTAAAAACCGTGCTCAGGGTGGTGATGCTGGGGTTTAAACCCATAACTTTCTGATCTGTAATCCAACGTCTTAAACACTTACCTACCCCTTTATAAGTGTCTTCGATTCGGATTCAATGAATCGAATAGGCCATAAACAAGAAAAAAAATTCTATAATTTAAATCGCACAGCTCCAGTAATTATTCCTAAGTCTAAGAACAAGTCTAACTATTCCTAAATAAGTCTAAATAATAATAATAATAATAATAATAATAATAATAATAATAATAATAATAGGGCTGCAATTAATGATTATTTTGATAATTGATTAATCTATCGATTATTGAAAGCGATTAATCGGATCACTACAATCATAATTACTCAATAGCTCTTTTTTAAGTATTGGCTTTTAAATTTAGCTTGAGGATGTTTGAAGTGCATGTGGTAACAAACAATCAAGATAAAGATGAAAACGTAATAAAAAATATGTCTTTAACTTTCCTGATGAGCTGAAATGTTAAGAAAGCCGAAAAATAATCTGACTCTTTCCCCCCCACACACTTTGCACTCCATGGACTGTTTACAGTATATATTTTCATACGTTCCTCCTGACATACCTGTTCTTGCTCAGGCGGACCACGCTGCAGTCGTTCTCGTAGCCCCCTCTCTCGTTCAGCATGCCGGTGTGGACGATGTGTCCTACAGGGACGTCCAAATCATTAGAGCACAGCCACTGGAGCAGCTCCAAGGCCTGGTCCCCGGATGACTAGTGGGGTGAAAAATAGTTTTAAATTTTTTTTTTTTTTTTTAAGTGAGTCAATAATACAGTTGTGCAAGAATAAGCTATTTACAAATTCAAAATCAATAGAAAATAGAAAAAAAGTTCTCGCAGGAAAGAAAACCTTGCAAGAGTTAATCTGTTCAAATTTACACAAATGTAGAATCCAGTTTATCCACTTGGTCTGTGTATTTACCCAGCCTAATAACAAAATGCAAATATTACACCAAACACCAGCAATAAAATGATAACGTTTAAAAGATAAAGCGGTAAATTTTGCTAGTGACTTCTTGTTTTGAATCACTTTATGCAAAAAGAAATATGTTGTGTAAAGTACCGCTTTATTAAAATATATTTTTTTAAAAAGAAAGAAATATTGGGGTGAGGGACTGTGTGGTGAGTTTGCTAGTTTTGGCCCATGTCCACTGTTTCTCCACTGCCTGGCTAATAAACATGAGAAACAAACATTATCCCTATATACACAGTCTCAATTGTGACTATAAAACAAACTGAGCAATGGATCTCAACAGTCACTCCTTCCTCTTACATCCTGTAGTTTTATATTACATTTAACGTTTAATTAACCCTTTATTAATCATGTATCTTAAGGTTTTGGAAGCGTTTAATATCTGGGACAGTGTCATTGAAACACATGCTACAGGACTGAAATACGGCAAAAAGCAGCAGAAAAACAGCTTATTTTTCCAAAACCACAGGTAAGTGTAAATGGATGAGACTAAATTAATCAGACTGTAAGTGATTTGGAGGAAAAACAGAAAACATTGTGGAAAAAACAATATAAGAACCTCATGTACATTTAATCCTGTCCAAATAATGCTTAAAAAATATATAATAATAATAATAATAATAATAATAATAATAATAATAATAATAATAATATCGTACACTCCTACATTTACTTACGGTGAGCTCAAACTTGGTGAAGGATGACATGTCGATGACGCACACCGCCTCCTTACAGCACTTCACCTCAGCACCAACGATGTCGAACCAGTCCGGCTTATAAAAGGTTTTACTCTGATCCAGGGCCAACAAATCTATGTAAAAGTACGGGGGGGTGGGGGGGGACCATGAGTTTGATATGTGTCAAAAAATGCTAATACTAAAATAATGATAATACCATATTGATGGAAGACATCTGATTTCATTATATTGCAAAATATCGTTGCTGAGCCTCGACCTGATCATAAACACTGCCTCCAGAGGTTTGTACAGTGACCACAGTACGCATGATGGATGCGCTTCCCTTCTTACCTTGACATGCCCATCGCTCTGGAACAGACTCGATCTGGACTCATCAGACCACATGACCTTTTTCCAATCGCTCTAAAAACCAATCTTTATACTCGCTTACACTCTGAAGCCTTTTTTTTAATAAGTCTCACTAATAAGAGGTTTTCCTCTGGACACATAGCTGTTTAGCCGTAATCCTGACAGTTCGTATTATATTGGAAATGCTTTTACTTCCACAATTAAATACAGCTCTGATTTCTTCAGTGAATGTGACAATTCAGCACCATCTCCAGGTTCAAACGATATCTTGGACAAATCTTAACTAAATTCCTACCATCAAAAAATATTAGCTTGACCAGGGCCAATAATATGACTCTTGTGAAACAATTTTTGGCCAGAGACTTCACTAGAGAATTTATCAAGTTTTATAAGAAAATTGTCAGATTTTTATTAAGCATGACTTTTTTGCACAGCACTGTATACGAGTTGAGCAAAACTACTAAACGCTGTGCGCAAACGTAACACATAAACAGACCACATATAGAGTACAACTGATACTTGGAAGACAAAAACATTACAAGTGTGCCATCCATGTTTAAATCAGACAGGTCAGAACAGTACAGGAAGCCCCCGACTTACAAATGCCTAATGAGCCAGCTGTCCTTGTTTAAATTCAACCTGGGAGGGAGGGACAATGCTACATGGAGCTTTTTTTGGAGAGGGGGTATTTTATACATTCTGATTTTTTTTTTTTTTTTTTTACTCACTGAAAATATTGTATATAATTGTAAATATTGGTATCTGGTGCACTACAGTGTCTATTTGTTGTACAATACAAGTGAGCTACAAATTTTCGTAGATCCACGGTCCGTTCGCATCTGCGGGAATTCATAACTCGATTGTTCTTAAGTCTGAGGCTGTAACTGTATTGTATTGTATATTGTGTAGCTGATGGGGAAAAATAACAAGGACAAAAGATCCCTTAAAGAAATTCTCACCCTTTCCCGGAGGAACAAAGTACTTGGCCCGCTCAAAGCCGTGCTTCTCCATCCAGCGAGCCCCCTGTGTGTCCAGGCGGTCATAAAGAGGGCTGGTGCGCAGCTGTCTGCCCGTCTGGAAGTCCCACCTCGGCACTTTCAGCTCATACAGTAGTGCTAGAACATTCGGAGGAAGAAATGGATACGGAAAATCAAGTGAGATGAAGTAAATTCTGACCCTGGATACACAAAATGCTGCAAATGCAACAAGGTTACAGACAAACACTTGTGCAAAGTGAAGAAACAAGTTTCAACCAACAACCAAAAAAAAACAATTCAGGTGTGCTGTTATAGAAAAAACGTCAGTGTGAGGGGGTGAGGCGGAGTTACTGTTAGCGGTTAAGAGGTTGACTATTTGCCTATAGCAGCATTTCCTGAGATGTTTTATTCCTTTTATACAACGGAAATCACCACAGATCATTAGTTTAACGAAATAGATGTTTTTTTTTTATCTTTTTTATAGTAAAACCTTCTGTCCGATTAGAATAAATACATATTATACAGTACATCAGAAAGTACAGGGCAATCTGATTGGGTGAGAGGCCAATTCCACGAGCGCTGATAATGAACGGTAACGCCACTGGGATGCTCAACTTCATGTCCCAGTAGTTACAATAACTTATTTACACCAACTGTCGGTTGCAGCGAAAGTAGGTCTGTACTGACAGTAGTACTGAGGAGAGATTAGCTGCCTGCTGTGTTCTTTTATTTACTGCTACAAATATAACTAGCACCAACACAAGGCTGAATCCAAAATGGCTTCCTAACTCCTCATCTAGGGGACTACTTGGTGTGTGACACAAGCGACTGTACACGCTACATAGCGCACCTCAACAGAGCTGATATTCTAAAGCAGAATAAGTCGAAGAGAAACTTCGTGAGATTTACAGGACTGTCCTCCAGGTTCACAGTGTATTCCTCTCACCGGTCAGAATATAAAACTACTTTCACCCCTGTTAATTACACTAACTGTTGGTCACCAGCTCCACCAGTCGCGGTTAGTTTGTTCCACCAGTTGAGGAAGGATATCTGTGGCGGAAATAAACAAACAAAATGTAATCTATTGATAAATGGTGTTTGTGGAACTGTTGTATAAAAACAATAAATGTTGTTTGTGGAACTGATGTATAAAAACCAATATCGCACTCAACGTCGTGCTGTATTGCTGGATACAGCACGGCTGTGAC
The DNA here is from genome assembly GCA_011419295.1 of Clarias macrocephalus. Taxonomy (NCBI): domain Eukaryota; kingdom Metazoa; phylum Chordata; class Actinopteri; order Siluriformes; family Clariidae; genus Clarias; species Clarias macrocephalus. Next base: position 73,990 of record JAAGKR010001729.1, read on the forward strand.
GCGGTCATACCCAGCACTTCCTCTTATGTACTATTGCTTAACATATAAAATAGAATAACTTGCTTGATGAAACTCAAAAAATAGATATGATGCACTCTGAACTGTTGAATCACCTTCATATATTTTTATTAGACTTTTACTCTTTTTTTATTTATTTATTTTACTTCACTTCTGTGCCCTTTTTTTTAATACTTACGCATGACCTCCATCACGCGATGACGCAGAAAAGTGCGGCTGCTCTGCAGATTCCCGAATCGCTTAATGTCCAGAGGCCAAACGTTAGCGGTCGGATAGCCGTAAGTCATCCACTCGGCTAAATATCTGAGCACAAGTAAAAAAATAAATAAAAATAATGAATAATAAATAAAAAAAACAGGTAAAAATCAAACACTAGGATTTCAATCAAGTTCTAGTCCTTTCCGTACTTGCCAGCCCCTCCTGCAAAAGACAGCCCCGAGGAGTTCATGCCTGCCAGGACGAAGTAGCCGTGCACTCCTGGAGTCTCGCCCATGAGACAGCGCATGTCCGGGGTGAAGGACTCGGGACAGTTCACTAGCTGATGGATCTCACACGACTCCAGGTTCGGCATTCTTCTCAGCAGGGCGCTCAGCATGGGCTCTGAGGGAAAAAAAATGTAAAAAGATATGGTCATAAAATACAGGCTGTCACTGGAAGTGTGATGATGCTTTAAAAAATGTTAGTTATATACATGTAACAACATGTCTGTTTCATCAGATGGAAATTACACATTTGACTCGTGCGCCTTTTGGTTTCACACTACAGATAGTAATTCTCCCGTTTTACTCATTGGACAGATGTGCAACAATGCAAAAAGCATGCACAAAATAAACCACCAAGGGCATGTAGAAATTACAAAAATCAACAAAACACAGAGATAGAATGATATGGAAAATATATGAATAACTAGCTTTATCTATTATGTGCAGTTTATCTGATTCCCTTCCTTCAAATGAATCGATTCAGAGTCGAATCGCTTTTTCGCTGCGACTGAAGACCACACCCTAAAGTCCACATGGAAGCACACAAGACCAACACCTCCCTCAGAAACTCACCGGGGTGTGACTGATGCCTAAGAACAGTACACAGCAGACGGAGAACACACCTGCATGTGTAAGGGCGTCCCTTCAACCCTGAAACGCACTGAATGCATCACGAAGCTGGACTCACCAAAATGGTCCCAGTCCTCCTGCATGTTCTGGATCTCCAGCTGATTGCGACCCTCTGTGAAGATGGGTTTGGGGTTCTTCTCGAAGCCTCCTGAGAGAACGCCGCCCTGCCACGTCCGTATGTAGATCCTCCCGTCCATATCCATCACCACTACAGAGTCGCAATGAGAGCATTCAGTTCGTTTGTCTAATACGCTATTTATATGATTTGATTTAATGCACCAACAGTTGTTTGTAAACATTAAAAATAAATAAATAAAGAATTAAGACTTTCAATCTGCAGCAATACTACACGAATACAGAATGTAAAGCATACCAATCCACTTGACTAAATCTCTGTCCCTTTTCCCCACACTGCCATCATGTGGCCGAAAACTAACCACACCTAAGGAAATTAATCTCCTCGTAAAATCTAACAGCGTTGTTTCTGCTCCTTTAAATCGTGAGGGGAAGCCAGGACGCTATTTTGTCTCAGAGCTGTTTTCCACCGTATTGGACTGTGAACTCTGCTTTATTGAGGATTTTCCGAAATTATGATTATTCACCAATAGGACAGCTTTACAGGAGAGACATTTTTTATCATCATGCTTTGGGACTGATTCAGGGAAACCGATGAGACCGACTCATTTCTCCCGCACCCCCACACGAGCGCACACATACAATATCCCGGACTTTAGACATTCTATACGTTCACTTACACACTAATAATATTGTATATAATTATAAATATTGGTATCTGGTGCACTGTCTATTTTGTGTCTGTTTTTTGTACAATACATGTGAGCTACTTCCACGATTTGTTCGCATCTACAAATGTAAATTGAGGACCTGTAATCTCTGTAATAAAAATCATTTTGGAGTCAATGTGGAGATACATGAATTGATTGATGATTTATAACTGACTCGATCCCCGTCCCCACTGAACAGACCATGACGATTGGTTAAGTAACAGCTGCAACTGAATAATACAGATAGCAATCGAATCGATAAACAAACATTTTTGGCTTGCGGTATAGCACGGGGTGTTCGTTTGTCTGTAGTTACCGGGTGTTGTGGGTTGCAGAGGTTCCTGTAGAGGTTTGGTGAGGAGGTAGAAGTGCTCACAGCCGTGCAGAGGCACAGACACCTTCACTTCACTGCTCTGACCGAGCTCATACGCCCACTGCAACAAAACACCAAACATGGGAACCACAAATCTTATATGTACTCTATTTAAAGCATTTAATGACTTGTATAATTATAAATTAGATGTCCACACTGAAAAAAGGGTTCAGTGTTTTGAATTTTTTTATGGATCACAATGGTTTAATTTAAACTAGCACATCTTTAAAGGATTAGTGCAAACAAATGCAAATGGCTTGTATGTTTTTCTTTAAATTCTTTACTCAAGTATTTCATCAGAAAATGACAGCACATGCACTAATATGTCTAGTGATGCCAGAGGAACGGGTTTAATAAATCACTAATATCACCATGGCGTAAATAACAATTATGGTTGTTTTTCTTTCTTTCTTTCTTGACGCCATGCCAGCGTCGACGTCTATATTCATGTTTTAGTTATTCAATATTAAACCTAGAGTTTAGGATAATCTTTTTCCTAAAAATTATAAAACTGAATTTGGATTTACTTGTTTAAAAACTGTTTGTCAACAATATAAAACAAATTCCTCTGAAGACTTAGAAGGTCTTCAAAAGTGAACTTTTTCTTGTTAGTAAAAATTTGACTTTAGTTTTTGAGTGTCCTATTCTGCATCTTGTATAAATGATTGATCTCAACGATTATTAAAAGGAAATTAATGTTTTGTTCCAACATCAAAATATATTTCATGTTGTGTGTCGTAATTTAAAACATTGATCCATTTATTTTTATGTAAATACATACTGTATTTAAAAATTGGTTTTGAATCTGTGAAAGGTATAGAGAATTTAATCTTTTTTTGTTTTTTAGATAATGCTTTTTCGACAGAAGGTTGGTATTTGACATTTTCTGAAACACAAATGCATGACCTTAAGTGTAATAAAAAGTGCAGCCAAAAAAAAAAAAAAAAAAAAAAAAAAAAACAGCCTGTACATGGTGATGTTCTGACATCTGTCCATAAGGCATTATGCTCACTGAAGAATATTTTACTAAAGATTTTTCATAAGAGACTGAGCAATATACTTCAACTAAGCTGTTATTTGCTTAATCTAGAAAACTGTGGTTTTATTTATTTATTTATTTATTTATTTTAACGAGAGCACTGGAAAATTGCAAATTTTAAACAGACCAACCTGTCCAGCACAGTTGACGAAATATTCACACTCAATGGCGCCTCGGTCTGTCGCCACCGCTTTGACGTGGCCTTTTTCCACAAGGACGTGGTTCACGCTGGTTCGTTCATGGATCTGGACTCCTGTGATGGATTTACGACAGGAAATTATAAACAAAAGGTAGAGATGTATTTAATAAAACAAAAAAAACAAAAAAAACAAAAAAAAAAAAAAAAAAAGTCTTACCGTGCCTTGCTGCTGCAACTGCCAGGGCGTGATTGATATCTGCAGGCGAGACCACTGCGTCTCCTGGAAGGTGGAGAGCTCCAACCAAGTCATGGATGTTGACCATCGGGTGAAGGTTGGAAACCTCTTTGGGTTTGATGGCGTTACAGGCTATACCCAAAACGCTACAACATAAAGCGGAAAATTAATGGAACAAACAAATAAAATGTCTTTTCATTATATTTTCAAATACATACGGTGGACCCTCGCCATACGAACGCATCGGCCAGCGAATATTTTCGGCTCACAGATCAAAAACTTTTCGTGATTTTGCTTCAACATTGCGAAGCAGTTTTGGTGTACAAGAGATCGAGCCGGTAGCGCTCGCTTCTGGTTTCACGCATCTCCAATAGCTGGTCAAAACTTGAGTTGAGAAAAGTGTTTTTTGCTAGATAATTAATGAAGCTATAGGACCATGAGTCCAAAGAAAGTTACCAAGGGTGGTACCAAGAGGGAAAAACAGGAAAAAAAAAACGGAGCCACTTTTAGTGGAATTAAAAAAAAGAAATAGAGGTAGTCCGCAAACATTCAAGTTATGAATTTACCCCAGACGCAAACAGACCATGGTTCTACTTCTGGTTCAATTGTGGAAGTAGCTCATGTGTGTTGTACAAAGAATAGACACTGCAGTGCACCAGATATTAATATTTACAATTATATACAATATTTTCAGGGTGTAAGTGAATTTATAAAATGTCTAACGTCCGAATGTGTTTGTGTATACGCGTGCGCGAGAAATAAGTCGGCCTCACCGGTTTTAATGAATCGGTCCGGGAGCACAAAGATAAAAAATGTCTCTCCTGTAAAGCTGTCCTGAGGGTGAATAATCCTAATTTTTGAAAATCTTTGACAGAGCTCACAGTCCAATATAGTGGAAAACAGCTCTGAGACAAAATGGCGTCTGGGATTCCCCTCATGGCTTAAAGGTGCAGCGACAACACTGTTACATTTCATGTGTGAGATTCATTAATTTCCTTAGACTCCGCTGACGTTTTTTTTTTTTTTTGGCCATATGATGGCAGTGTGGGGAAAGTGGGCAGAGATTTAGTCGAGTGGTTTGGTATGCTTTACATTGTATATTTGCGTCAAGACTTATTTTGTCAGACTTAAGAACAAATCAAACTTACAAACTTGCTCCTGGAACGGAACTTGTTTATAAGTCGGGGACTTCTGTACTGTGTACTGTGTTCTGTTTATCTGGAACCGGTCATAGTTTTAATGGAGCTGTTTCCATACAGTAACAAAAAAATTGCAATCGCAATTAAACGGTCAATTGAGAATTAATGTTTGGTTTATTTTGTTTTTAATTCGTATTCATTAATACGTCTTTTCTAAATGTTTTAGATTGTTTTCATACGCAAAAACTGATTAAAGAGTTGGAAATTTAGAATTTTTGGTAATGTTTTTGGATGGCTGGAACGGATAATCCGTATTTACATTTTTTCTATGGGAAAATGCACTTCGCTATACAAAATCTGGAGTCTCAAACTTCCCTCTGGGACGGATAACATTCGTATAGTGAGGGTCCACTGTACAAGGAATAATATATATTTTTTGTCAATTAAAAAAAAAAACTTTAGTACTTCACAGCCATGAAGTTATGATGTTTTCCGCAAATTATTTAACAGTCACAATGCATACAATGCTTTATTATTTATCTTACCGTTACTATCACACATGACACTGATCGAAGTCTTAATGAGCAATTTAAATCTTACTTGAGTCTGGATGCCAGACGCTTCAGCGAAAGGAAACGGTCCTGATTCTGAGCCAAACACAACGATCCCGTCCTGACAAAAGCTGCAAAACACGCACGCACACACTCATCTCATCTTCTGTATTATTAGTTTACTATAATTTTTCTCTTCCCTCCCAGTCCTTATTATGTCTGACCTGTTTTGACACCAGTCTCCTGCTCCAGACGCTCGTACAGCGCAATCGAGTAGTCTGCCATCTGGCTTTCGATAAAGATGGGCTTGGCAACGCTTACTATTCCCGCGCACAGCCGGGTCGTGCCAGCTCCGAGCCTACGAGGAGAAACACACAGCATTCTTAGCAGCTTAATTATTCTGGAAAATTGCAAATGAACCTTAGACACAGAGCACGAATCAAGATTAAATTAAATCCAGATTCCATTTATGTGGGTGGATTGCTATCTATTTTGCTTGCAACAACTAAAAAATAATAATAATAAATAAAAAAAGGCAGATTTATCTAATCAAAGTGAATCTGGAATGCATGGAGATTGTAACAGATAGAAAGCTGATTTGAACGTGAAGAAAAAGAGATTAGAGCTTGACAAATAGGAAGGAGGGAAAAAAAGCTAAAGATTAATGGATGGATGGATCTGCCAAAGAAATAACAAGCTTAAAACACAATGGCTTGAAACCAAACCTCTCGTTAAAGCATACTTATTACGCGACACTCACCTTCCCTGCTCCAGAAGCACGATCTCCGTCCAGCCCAACTTCGCCAGATGATATGCGACAGACGTTCCCACAATTCCTCCCCCACAGATCACGACTCGGGCCTGACTCGGCAGAGGGGCGACCTGGGCTTCCGGAGCCGTGCTGTAGAACCGGATTGCGCGCCACTTGCCATGGTAGGGCACCGGTGTCCTGCAGCACCGAGGGCAGGAGAGGAGCCGTGGGAGCAGGCCTGGGGACAGAGCTCGAAATCTCCACACACAACCACGCATGGCACCTACACCCGGAATAAAACAATACACACAGTTACAGGTGTGTGAGCAGCGTCACTGGCTAGATCATATATTAAAAGAATATAAAAATTATTTAGTTCAGCTATTCATGATTTCTTTAGTATTTTTTTATTTATATACGTTTGCATTTAAGGTGGTAAAATGTTGCTGTTGCTCTATAATCCTACAGGTGGCGCACTTTAAAACTATTCTCACACACGCGCGCGCGCACACACACATACAAGGTAAGACAGCACATCACCCTGGTTGGTAAGAGCAAATGATCTTCTGAGTTGGTTTAGAATTGTAACAAAATCTAAAATGATATTAATAATTTTGAAACAAGATATTTAGAAAATACAGGAAGTCTTTGACTTATGAACGAGCTCTGTTCCAGGGGCACGTTTGTAAGTCGGATTCATCCTTTGACACCTTTGACGAAAATATAGTGGAGCGTATTTTTGCGAGACGACCAAAATTGTTAATACATTTGAAATTGATAAATTTTATACGCTTTGTCTGCCAAGCATCACATGATAACTGAACCAATGGTTCTTCTCTCTCTCTCTCGTGCTGTGGGATTCTGGGTAATCGTCTCCCATGCTCGACCTCAGTGCGTGGAAGTCACTCGTATAGTCAACATCCATACATGCGCGTGTACTGTTTACTAAAACAGTGTGACCACGTGTCTGCGCAAGTAAAGAATTTTTTTTTATTTTGTGTCCAAGTGTAGTGAAGAAAAAAGTTTAAAAGGCTGTAGCAGTCCAAATCGAAAGCGGAATCCTGGTGATGAAGCGAGGGTCAGCTGACCTCGTTTAAAGGAAACCTGGGAATGTTCATAGAACTGCGGCCCGTTCGTTTCTACGGTAATTTGTAACTCAAATGTTTGTTAGACGGAGAATTGTGATCATATCGTATCGTTTAGTCCATGGAGATTTCCATTCAATAACAATACGGCTTCTATATCACACAATCAATTTCAGCATACTTGGTACAATTTTCAAAGCAATACATTACACTTGGCACTATTTGGTAGTCTTAATCATTCTTTGTTAAAATTAGTCAGAAAATTATTTTCCATTTTTCAAATGACTTACTTCTTTTGAGATTAATTCAGTTTATTGTGATCTCTGTAGTGCTCTTTGTTCACTCGTGATTTACATGTGTCTGTTCCTGAGGTCATGTTGTTCTGTCCGTGCTCACATGCTTTCCTTTTCTTAGCCTCACACACACACACACACACACACACACACACACACACACACACACACACATAAATGAATCACTCTCTACACCGTTCAAGGTTACAAGAGGTCTGGAGTCTAAGGGACTCCAGGGAGGTGTACTCAACTTTTGTACTCAAGTAAAAGTACTGTTACTTCAGTGAAATTTTACTGAAGTGCAAGTAAAGTTACCATTAATATAAAGTAAATAGTAGCTCATTAAAAATATATTCAGGGTAAAAGTTACTGAGTTACTTTTATTTATTTATTTTTAACAGCGGAGGTGGGATGTGAGATTCTAGTGTAGTTCAAAAAAAGACAAGCGGATATAAATCTCAAACTAGTTGTTTATAATTGAAGTAACAAATGTGCATAATAAAGCTGTTGCCTTTCTTGCGCTTGTGGTCAAAGTGGTCGCTTAAATATGGCGTGACGCTTTGCACCAGATAGCCGAGGGGAAAAAGAGCTCAGAGCTGAGAATAACATTCAGTTTTCTCTGTCTCCACCGTTCTTGTGAATTTATCACGTTTGTTCTCCCCGCCCATTAATCAATCAGTGTAGTGGTCTCCGGGGTGCAATTTTTTTCCCTTCCCTGTTGCATTTATTATTTTTCATTTATTTATTTTTTACTCAGTAGCGAATGTGATTTACGATGTAGCAAAATACAATACGTCAAACAAAACATACTTAAGTAAAAGTAAGATTACAGATTTTAAAAACTACTTCAAAAAGTAGAAGTACACAAAAAAAAATACTCAATTACAGTAACGTGAGTAAATGTAATTCGTTACTTTCCATTTCTGCACCCTGGACGGGGTGCCAGTCCAACACAGGGCACACACATTCACACACATGAAACTCGAGTATCCGGAGGAAACCCACCAAACACAGGGAGAACAAGCATGCACAAAGACCTGAGGCGGGAAAGGATGATTTCAGTTATCTTGGGGTAAAAAAAAAGCTGTCCAAACCTGCCTGACCCTATGTGAAAAAGTAATTGCCTCCTCTTGTTAACCAAGAATGGACTGTTTTAAGAAGGTTAAACTTCGCTTGCCACACCCAGACCTGATTACTGCCAGACCTGTTCAATCAAGAAATCCCTTAAATAAAACCTGTCTGACTAAGAGATCTCAAAAAGCAAAATGATCTAAAAAAAAAATTCAAGAACAGATGAGAAACAAATTCATTGATGTACCCCAGTGTAAATAGTTACCAAGCCATTTATATGGCTTTGGAACTTCTGGGAACCACTGCGAGAACCCATTATCCACAAATGGAGAAAACCTGGAACAGTAGTAAACCTTACCAGGAGGCAAAATTACTCCGAGAGCACGATGACGTCTCATCCAGGAGCTCAAAAAATAACTCAGAACAACAATTAAAAAACCTGCAGGTCTCACCTGTCTTAGGTCAGTGTTCATGATTCAACAATAAGAAGGAGACTGGGGGCAAAAATGGCAAACATGGAGGAGTTCCAATGTCAACATCTTGCTTATATATTATGTTGAGTGATTAGACAAAAGTTTAACTTTTTGGAAGGTGTGTGCCCTGTTACATCTGGTGTAAAACTAAATCAGTGTTTCATAAAGAATACAAACAGTACAAACAGTCAAACAAGGTTGTGGTAGTGTGATGGTCTCGGGTTTGCATTGCAGCTTCAGGACCTGGACGACTTGTCGTAATTGCTGGAACTATAAATTTGTGACCTCGAGCTCAAGCGCACTTGGGTTATGCAGCAGGAAAATGATCCAAAAGACACCAGCAAAGTCGACCTCTGACTAGCTCAAAAATCATTTAAGGTTTTGGAGTGGCCTAGTCAAAATTCGGACTTGACAACCTTCAACAGGAAAAACCATCAAAAGCCAGTCAATGTGGCTAAAAAGTGGGCAAAAATTCATTTGCAGCTAGTTAGTTATCGCACACACTTGACACACATGCGCGCAACCAGTTATTAGGTTTATGGGGCAATTATGTTTTCACATAGGACCAAGCAGGTTTGGGCAGTTTTTTCCCCTTTAAATGTAAATAATTTGAATGTAAACAATACTTGGAGAGAGATTTAAAAAAATCATACATGACCAAATTAAAAGAGAATAACTAACATGCACATGACTAATTCATGTAAAAAGAGAATTTTAAAAAATGTCAATTAAAAATTTCATATTAAATGTATTGCTACGTGTTATATATTGATCTACATGATAATATTATTAGCATTATATTAATATAATATGTTAAACTTCTTTTCATTTCCTGAAGTGTGTACACATTTTTTTAAATCTGTATTTATTATTATATACGAAATATTTTGAGACATGATGAGATTGATACAAGTTACATTTGGCCTAAAGAACTACTAAATAAATAAAAATTATTTGTATTAAAATATTTTAAATAGCTGCAAAGTGTGTATACACTTTTTTGGATCACTCTGTATATCGCTGTTAGTTTTAATAATATTTGAATTAAATGTGTGGTGTATTTCCTCTGACAGGTCATGACAGCTCGCATCTTTAACAGCACATCAGTGAACTTATCATTTTCGTTATATTATCTATTTATATCATATCATGTTAAACATTTTAATCTGTGTTAAATATTGTATTAGTAGCTAACTCGCTTGCTCAGTATCACGTCACACACCGTCTATCCCAGAGGTCAGGCTAAACTAATTCACCTGTACAATTACTACGTTAGCATGTTAGCTAAACAACGCTTGACTTCTTAGCAAACGTCTAACACTACAAACCATTTCCATTGGAAATTAAAATAATTACACTATAAATACACGCTTTAAACCGGATTAACCTGGACGGTAAGTGCGTTTCAGTGCTAATTCAGGAGCAGTCGGCTCATGCTAAAACTACAGCTAATTAGCCAGCTAGCATACATAGCCGTTCAGTGCTAAAGCCCGTGTTTGTGTTCTTCGAGTTAGAGAGCCGCTTACCTGGTTATCCCGCTCCAACTCCAAACAAAAAAAAATGATATCCCCGCTGTTTCTTCACTTTCAGCCTCTAATTCTCTTCTTTAACACCCAGGTAACCAGGTGACAGATGAAGGCTGAGGCTCTTCACCCACTCACGGTGGAATTAGTTTAGCTCATTAGTGTTACATGTCTCTACAGCAGTTAATTGTCCTTTTTGCTTGTTTTGTGCACGTTTTATAGTCATTAATATTAGACTAAAGCTCCTCTGCGCCGCTGCATGATGTTATAATAAACCCCTGCACCCTTCACCAGGTCTTCTATCATACTGTGTTACTCTTAGTGTGGAGATCTCCTAGGTCCCCTATGAAGTGCTCACTGCTAGTACCGATGTGGACCAGAATGGGCGGGGCCAAAATAATCCTCGCTCTCGGGTCCGTGTCGTTTCCCTGATGTATGACGTCACAATGACGTCACAATAGACGTTACCAATCAGCATTCTGTGCTGTACTGGTTTTATGACACTATGGAATTTTTTAATTCAGCCTCCAAGACAGAGAAGGACTCTATAGTAACATTCTAAAGTCATTTCTTCCCATATATATATCTACCAGTCAAAAATTTTGACACCCCTTCTAATTCAATGGGTTTTCCTGATTTTTATTTCTCTCTACCTTGTAAAACAATGCTGACGGCATACAAAATACATACCATGCAATAATCTCCTTTGAACAATTGATATTAAGATGTGTCTGCTTACATTTACTGCATTCGGCAGACACACTTATCCAGTGCACCTTACGTATTATCTCATTTTACATCTGAGCAGGTGAGGGCTAAGGGTCTTGCTCAAGGGCCCAACAGAGGCAACATGGTGTGGGGTGTTTTTGAACCTGGGAACTTCTGATCAGTAATCCAATGCCTTAACCACTGAGCTACCCCTGCCTCATATTTTCCTATACTGCTTAACCTGCGTACAGGGTCACGTGTACCTGCGCAGAACCTTGCATGGAAACCTATCCAGCGACACCTATCCATCACAACTCTTAAACGAAGCTTCCTGAAAATCTTTTGGTGAAACATTGGCTGGGAATCCTCGACACCTACTTGAGGCTTCATCTAACCATCACTACTTACTACCCACAGGAAGAGCTTATTAAAGACGTATGTACATATGTGGTGTGCAAGCCAATCTGCAAAAAAAAGCACTTGCTTACAAGGCTTTCAGTTATGCATCAGGGGTGAAAATGTGTGATTTATGGAATGAGTCTCCAGTGTCAATAGTCAGAAGAGGATTTCCGACCACAGAAAAGTTTTCAAGAGTTTACGATTTTGTGATTTCTCAGCATCACAAGTGAAAAAAAAAAAACAATGGCCGCTGAGAAAAATGTATTCAAATGCAACTTACATAATAATAGGTCAAATACTTTATGCACATATTTCTCTATACTCACCTTATCTTCAAGTTTTCTGTAGCCAGGTAGGAAGTGAGAAATTCTGTAAATTTCAATAAATTTTTTCCTTTCTTGATATCACACCAGAATAAATGAGCTAAGAAAAAAAAACTTTTTTAAATAAATAAAAAAAAAAATTATTACATTTTGTAATTTTTGCTTCAATTATAATTACGTTCACATTTCTTCACAAACGTTTATATTCACAAACTTTCATTTACATCAAATCATAATACAAGAACTCAGTCCCGCCCTCTGCACTCCCCCAGATCATCTCTGTCCGCACGTCTATTTCAGGGAAGTGCAACTATGCTTAAATGACAAGTATGTTTTATTGGCCTGCTGTGTCCTCTAACACAGTGTACACATACTGCAGCAGGGCTCCATAATTTATTTAAGCTACTTTGGTTTAAGCCTTTACATTCAGTATGAAGGGCATTTTCAATGAAAATTAAGCATTCTTGGATTCTGAATGACTGGTTCAGTCACACAAAACCAAGACGTAATTTACCATTGCTTTAAAAATTCAGTTGATAATCTTTTACCAAATAAAATTTTATTTTATTACATTTTGTCAACAAAATAAATTGAAACTGATGCTAGAAATATTCATTTATGTGACCTTGTATTCCATAAGAGATTCCAATGATACAGGAAATAAATGCAGAAACCATGTGTAAAAATATTATGTCACTATTTTCTATAGCTAATTTATAATAATAATAATAATAATAATGATAATAATAAAAATTTCTGATTGGTATTAAGGTGACATCCTGTGGACTGACATGCAACAATGCTTCATAATGTTATAATGCTTAATAATTCTAGCATTCGGTGTAATGTGGTTAATAAAGACATTTTCAATGGTTAAGGACATACTGTACTGTATCTTTTCATGGAGGAAATCATATTCACTTGAAAATTATACAGGATTTTATAACACATATTACGAACTTACAGTATTTTTTTCTAAGCATTGTCAGTATACACATATGAAAAAATATTTATTACATATGATCAAGACTTCAGTCTGGTTTGAGTGCTTGGACCCCATAATTGCTTCTACTAATGTAGTTATGCGTTGAGATGCTTTTCTGCTCAACATGGTTGTGCAGAGTGGCTATTTGAGTAACCTTGTACTCTTACCATAAACATTCAGAAAAATCCCTTGTTGCATTAGCAATCATACCACAGTTAAAGTCATATTTTTTAGATCATACTTTTCCTTGTTCTGATAGATGATTTCAGGTTGGACCTGAATCCTGGTTTCGGTGAGAATGTGCCTGTACCTCCTCTTGGATGGAAGGAACTCAAAAAGTTTGTGACTTAAGTGGTAGGAGTCTCTTATAATGCTGTGTTTCTGCTGCCTGTGGTGAAAGTGTTTAATGTGGTTTAATGCTGGATGCGAACATTAACAGAAGCTCTTGACATGTACATTATAGGCATGCTTTTACGCCTTGTGCTGCTGATAAATTACTGTCAGTTTGAATACTTTCAGCAGGTGTACAGGTGTTCCTAATAAAGTGGACGGTGAGTGTAACTCAACAGTGGAAACTTCTTATGTCCATATATCCTCACGTACATAAGACAATTAAAAGTTGAGAGCATGTGATGAGTCTTTTCCACCTGTAGGGTGCGCTCTAGGTCTGGGTGATGACGAGTTATCCTTGTTAAATTAGAAACATAAACAAAAAAAGTACATTGTAAAAAAGGGATATCATAAAAACTCATAAAAAAGGATATACAGTAACAGACGTGAGTTTTACTGATAGACCCTATATTGTGACCTTTTTAAGAGATACTCAACTTCTATTTATTTTAAATATTCTATAGAGGTGTCATTGTTCTTTCTCAGAAATTTTATTATAAGACTTTTAGTACATAAATGTTTTAATTTTCATTAAAGGAGGTCCTGGGAGGCCAGCGTTTCAGACATGAATCAGGCAGACTGATCATCGCTCCGGTGTACTAAGAAAACGTTCTGCTTTGATGATATGAAAACACTAATGAAACACTGAGATAAGTGCATTAGTGTAACGGGAGATTATACAGAGAAATATAACTGTGTTCTGTTATTCTGCGTAATCAAAAGTCCCGGTTTAACCTTTATAAATTTTCTGTGCACACACACAAAAAATAGGGAAGAATTAAGTTTTATAATTTGCTAATTTGTTATTCATTTTGCAATGTACTTCTGAAAATAGCTAGACTAAAATAAATCAGGTTTTGGAAATTATTTTGGTTTGAATTATTAGTGGTGCTTGCGAAGCGAAGCACTTCTATTATTATCTCACAGGCTTATTATTATTCCCTTTTTTTTTCTTCTTTTTCTTCTGTACAAAAGTTTGCCGCATGACGAGTCCCGCACCGTTTGTCATAGACCCATGAATGAGGTGTCAAATCATGTGGCTTATTCGGGAATGGGGTGCTATGACTTTTTTAAGGGGTGCAATTAACCGCCCTAGAAAGTCCCATAGACTTAACATTGAGACCAACTTTTGGATTGAGAGGGAATTTTGTAGAAAGGTCAAATTTACCACATTTGAAGAGTTTTGCAACCTGTGTCAGAACAGACCCCACACAAAGTTATAAGTTTTACCTCCAGGGCTGTATACAAGAGAACCCCAAATTTGCCCCTTTGACATATAAGGAGTAAAAAATCCCATAGACTCAACATTGAGACCAACTTTGACGGATTGAAGCGCAGAGTGAGAATTTCGTAGAAATGTCAAATTCACCACATTTGAAGAGACTTGCAAACCGTGTCAGAACATATAGCGGTTCAAGATACAAGAGGGTATAAGTTTTGCCACTGGGTCAGAAAAGGTGCCCAAATTTTCCCCATTGACATATAATGCAGATTTTGGCTCATAACTACTACGGTATAGTTTGTTGTACACCCATGAAAGAGGTGTCAAATCGTGCGGCTTATTCAGGATTGATCATCTTAATGTCATGCTAATATTGTTAGCATCATGTTAGCATCAAGCTAACAAAATGCTAATAATGTTGCTGGAAAGATGCTAATGTAGTTAACATGCTAATATACAATAGTTAACATGCTAACACGGGATCATTGTGATTCTGTCAAGCCATGCCTTAGGCCCGAGTTTTGCCACAGCAAGCACCACTCACATTTTCTTCAGAAAATGTACATCTCTAGTTTATTGCCTTACGACCTTATGTTGATTTATCCCACCATGGAAATTGCTGATATTATAAAGATGGCCATTTCTGTAAAATAAGCTTAATTGAGAAATTAACAATTACGATCTGAATCCTTGCATATGGTCTCATGTATCCATAAAAATGAATATCACTGAGTCATATTATATCGATTCCAAAAATATATTTTCCTCTCATTCCGGCACTGTAAATGCTAGTTATCTGTTGGAGGTGTGCCTTGGCCTTTAAATGTCATTGATTTTCTTGCCCTTAACAAGCCCTCACTCCAGTCAGTATGAACTCATGAGTCACAAGCCACAGCAGGGAGTCTAATTAACTAAACTTTAAGTCTTGGCTTAAATGAGGTGCTATCTGAGTCCGTACAGACTTTATACAACAATATGAAGTGCAGAAAGAAACATATTTATTGTGGAAAATATAGATCATGGATTTAAACCTCACATAAAAGAGGTCAATACAACAGGCAATGGATACCCCCCACCCTGGAGATATACAGTATCCATTTTTGTGGTGTTTACTTACAGAGTCGAGGTGCCAGCTCGATGCCCGATTGTCTCTGAGCACTTGGGAGTAAAGGACAATGCTCAGGGGGTCCAACATTGTCAGCCTGGTGGTGTTGTGGCTCGAAATGGGGAGCTCCTGATCAGCAGTCCAACACCTTAACTACTGAGCTACCCCCGTTGAGGGGTTGTTACAGCGGACCAATTGATCCGCACAGCTTGGCACAGGTTCTACATTGGATGCCTTTCCTGATGCAACCCTCCCATTTTATCCGGGCTTGGGACCGGCACTGCATCCAGTGGCTGGGGGTTGGGCATTGGCTGGAAATCGAACCCATGACTACCGCGCGGTAGACAAGAAACCTACCACTGAGCCACCGATGCCCGTTTATTACTGTAGAATAGCTGACTTAATTGTGGTTAATCATTTAACATTTAAAAAGTAAAAAAGTACATTTTATTTGAAATTAATTGGAGCACAAGGTGGGGTACACCCTGGACAGGGTGCCATTCCATCACAGGGCACACACATACACACACACTATGGGCAATTTGGGAATGCCAATTATCATTATCTGCATTTCTTTGGACTATGAGGAAACCAGAATACCCAGGGGAAACTCACCAAGCATGGGGAGAACATGCAAACTGCTAACCATGAAGCCACCATGCCGCCTGATGCAGAATATCTCTACCATATGGAAATATCACATTTTAATTATGTACTAATTTGTAATTGTGCCATGTAGACTATAGAAGCTTTAAACTCGTTTGCCGAAGCTTAGAAACACAAGGCCAAGAATAGTACAGAAACAACCTGATTGTAATTGTCCCTGAATAAATGATAAGGCATGTACATCTGGTCTGGGTCAGATAAAGAGTTGTGAGTTTGAATGTAGGAACTTCATGTACGGGGCGTTGATTATGTTAGCAGAGATGTTTGTGTATAAAATGGGACAGCTGAGAAAAAGAGATCCACCTTTCTCCATGCTGCAACTGTTTGCTGTATGAGACTGGGCCTTCTGCAGAAGTTTAAATAAAACCTTTGTGACTTTGCTCTTACCCAGTGTATGAATTGCTTGTCTTTATAATATTTACAGAATTTCCACCACACATATTAAAAAAATATATTCTATATTATATTTTCCCCCCTTTTACTGGCTCAAAAATTCATGCTCAATATTCTATATGCTCTTTGTGCAGAGACGCTGCCAGATCGACCATGCAGAAGCTAAAAACATTGTTGATTACATATTTATGGAGGCTTTTATTCATCCAGGTCATGGACTTGTTTGGTATTAAGCCAAGTCAGGGAGGTTATTGTCGTGATGAAGATGTTCCGCCACTCGTCTGAGAGGCTTCATCAGTTCTGAGATGAATTCTGATGAACTGAAGGAGTGCCTTGGATACATAACTTCAGGATTAGATCACAGGTCTAGTCATCTGAATCCAACTACTAATAATACTACTTCCACTATTTCTAATACTCACTCACTCATCATTTATACCGTCACAGGGGGCCTGGATGAATAATACTAATACTACTGCGATGATTATTACTGCTACTACTTCTACTAATCTACTAGGATTACTAGGATTACTGGTACTATTAATATTATTATTACTACTCCTGCTGCTACTACTATTAATACTATGGCTACTTCATCTACTACAACTTCTATTACTATTACTACCACCACTAATTCTTCTGCTGCTGCTACTATTCCAACAATAATTCACATTTGGCATTTTATCTCATTTTTTACACCTGAGCAATTAATGGGTAAGGGCCTTGCTCAAGATGCCCAACAGTGGCAACTTGGTGGTGCTTGGGTTTACACCCGGGACCTTCCGATCAGTAGTCCAATGCCTTAACCGCTGAGCTACCCCTGACCCCCTGACTCATTTCTGTTACTACTTTCAGAACTTCTACTACTATTATTACTTCCACTTCTACACTCCACATACTGATCCAGTATTTTGTGTCTTGTTTAGTAAATCACCCTACTGTAAGTTCCCGTTCCACATTACTGAGCGAGTGTTCCTCGTCTTGTCCAATTTTTCCTCATGAGTCTTTGATGCTCAAACTTTATTCGCCTCTGCTGGAGGGAAGATAGGTGCTTGATGCTGTAACCATGGCGATCACTCAATCCCTCACTCTCAGTGCACTTGGGAAATCAGATATTAAAATAGCCTTAAGCAAAGATGAAGCAAAACAAAGAAGAGTGTGTGGAATTAAATATATACATATCGTTATGTGAAATGATTACGAATCGCTCACCTCTCCTGTTTAAACCCTGGCACAGATCACATTTCGGCTACACGCCAGCATGTTTACTATTGCTCAGAAGAATGAAGAGAACTGAAGTTGAAGAAAAGTTATATTGTAAATAGTCTTATTGCTACAGTATTACTAGACTTTATTATATTCCCAAACTGATTTTAAAATTACCTCAGGTTTGCCTGGCCTGCTATTGCTAGCTAAAATGTCTATAAATCACTTGCTCTCTTAAGCTTTACATAACCACTTAAATGTTGATAGTATTTGCTTTTGTTGTGAGCCATTAAGAATTAAGTAATACATTTAGAATATTTCTAAAATGCAATTAATTGATAAAAATTAATCAATTGTAATCAATTTACCCTAGATTAGCCTGCTAATACTAGCTAGTTAGCGAAGTGGTCACCAGCATTCTAGTTTAATACATTTTTAATGTTTATGGATCACTATTTTTTTTTTTTTAATTATTGAGTGATTTAGCTGCTTGAAGGTGAACCTATTTTATTTAAACTTTTTTTTCCCCACATGTGGGGTGTAGGTACAAAATCCCACATCTCTTTCATTCAGTTATGTTAAATGCCCATGAAAATCTTGAATATATTTACTTCTTGTAATAGACATTTTCTTTAGTTGCCATTAGGAATTAAAAACTGATTTTTGAAATAAAATCTAAAAAAAAAAAATTAAATCAGTTCAGCTTCACTTGCTAATTCTAGATATTTAGCAAACTCGATGTATCTTGACAGGCAATGCTTAAGCTATTTTCATAAGATCGCTTGTCTAATATGTAACGTGTTCTTATACGGTTTATGGCATTTGACTGACTTTTTTGTTTGTTTGTTTGTTTTATTACTTTTGATCATTTTGTCTTGCAAAATTCCTTTTTCATGCAATTCCTTTGAAATTGCCATAAACACATATTTACTACCATCTGTAAATTAAACACATATAAACTAAATTAACTAAAGTACTATTAAAATATAAAATGCATGTACTATTCCACTTATTCTGTACATTGACCTTCAGTGTAACAGAGGCAATATTATGGAGAACTAATCAATGACCGGATGGTGTGATGTGGCCCATATCTATATTTTTTATTTCTCTTATATCACAGCATTTTCGCTACATTATTACTTCCTATAAAAATCTTAAATCATACTTTTTATATCCAGTATTAATACTTGCATTTATAATTTTGTTATATCCGTAAAACTAGCTCAACCAACTAGTTTCTGCTCTCATTAGTTTGATAGCAGCAATACATAATTACTCATTCTCCAGTCTCACGTTTTCTCTCTCATGAACCTACTGTAATATACAGTATGCAGGGCCTCGTTCAAGATGCGCAACTTCCGTGTGCACGTTTCACATGAACCTGACATTGACAACAATGGAGTTAATTTTTTTCCATGTTTTGAGTGACTCTAGAGTACGATTTATTTATTTATTTATTTATTTTCTTGTTTGAGTAGTCTGTACACAAGTATTTCATATGTATATTTTTTTGTAGTTTATCCACTTGTTTTTACCAAACTGTGCACACAATATGCTAACAAACTAGAAAAAATATATATGATGATGTAACCAGTCCAGGGAGTTGTAAATAAGACAAAAACACTCCCAAGTGTCTGAAAACCCCCAATTACCTGAAACCTTTGAGAATTAAAAATACATTCAATTAGCATTTCCTTACAAAGCTTTAAATTACATTATATGAACACAAATTACAATTGCGTATGCTTATTATTAGCATTTAGTTGTATGTAATGTCTACCGTACCAATCATGTCATCTGTAATTTGTTAACTTGAAAAAAGAAGCTCTTTAATATAAGTCATGTACAAAAACTAAGAATAGGTAATTCCCTGTTCATTTTTTGACACCACCTTCCTCTGAGTATACAGAGGAAAAAACTACTAGGCTGTCCATAAGAGACATAAAGAAAATAATTCAAAGTGTTAACATACATGCTGCGTATTTTACACTGTCAGACAAAACATTTGTTTAAATAATTTATTGATATAAATATATTCAATTGTATGTACACTATTTCAACATTAATATTCATTATGTACAGTTTCACTATACAGGCGGAGCTTTTACAGTGCGCGGAATGCGAAATGCCTAAAATCACAGCTGTAGTGCATCCTAAAGGTGCCTGCGGTAGGAATGAGGCACAACTAAGAAATGATGTGTGGGCATGATGAGAAGTCTGAAATACTGGCTCCAGTAAAGACAGATAGGCTAACACTGTTAATCTGTGTAACTGTAAAGAGGACAGCTAGAGATAGAAAAGTTGCGTTTGAGCCTAAGGGGATATCTGTAGGTGTAGAAATGTAGTTCTATTAAATTACTAATCTGTGGTGTCCAAGGGGGCAAAGGCTAGAGCAGGAGTGTCAAAGATATCACCAGTAAGCTGGGACCGCTCCGATAAACTCTTTAAGAGTGTTAATGACTTCTGATTTAAGACATTACTGCATTGTCAGAAGCAATGTACAATTTTACAAAAAAATTTAAAATTACTTAAAAAATTACTTAAAAAAACAAAAAATCTAAACTGTTAAAACAAGTGTCCATTTCTTAAATTGCATAAAAATATTTTAACATTTAAATTTTTTTAAACAAATGAACAAACAAATATCTTAAATTGTTTGAATAACTTTCATTGTAAAATTAAAAACAAACAAAGAAACATTATGTAATCCATATAATATGTAATTCGTGAGAAATCGTGCTGTGCAATTGATTTAGAAAAAAGAGCCAAAAAATAAGAGTTAGTTTCTTAATTTTTATTATTTATTCTTAATATTTTTTTGTTATTTTACCTACATTTTTTGTATTAGCTAGCTAAAAATCATGAATAAAAAATGACAAATATTGCCAATAAAGTCCAAATCAGTTCCATGGTTTTAACACTAAGTTATGCAAGACACACAATTTAGAAATATTTTTTCTAACTATCAATCATAGCCCTGTGTGTTTGATTTGTTTGTGCATTCAGAGTGTAGATTTCAAATAAATCCGTTTTTTTGGTCCAGCTCGGCCACATATAGCTTATGACTTTGACACCCCTGAACTAGTTAACTAGAGAAAATAACATTTTAATCTACTGCGGAGGATAGTGTATAGACAACTTTAATATCTGGTTAAAATCATGCTTTCTCAAAGGTGGGTTACATGAAATCACTGCAACAATCCTCAAGAGCCCTGATGAAGTCAAATCGTGCTTGGAGATGTGATGGATTTTATGGTAATTCATTCACAACCAGGAAATCCACTACATCGTCTCAATTTATCAATTAATCATTCTGTACTGTTTAAAAATGGCTATAGAATTGACAGAATTTTACTGGCAGCAGGGTGACCAGTAAAAGTACTGTAACATTTACAGGAAACAACTGTAAACTGTAAGTGATAAGCAATTTACAATTGATGCAGGAATTACTAAAGGTTAAAAAGTCTTACTAAAGGTCCCAGCAATGACAGCTTGACAGTGTGCAGATTTTAACACACTCACTACCTTCATATGTGTAACCTTAAAGCCTAACCACTGAACTACCACACTAGCTAACTGATACATCCACTTGTACCACCCGTTTAATTTAAATTAAAGAAAGCTCAGACATTCAAGGACCTACTCCAAGTCAATGCATCAGGGAAATGTCTTGTAACCTGGCTTTGGAAAGTCTAAAATTGGGGAAATTGAGGACTTTTACAAGATCTGGACACCCTTTTTGAAATTCTTGATATCTGCAATCTGTGTCAGGGATTCTGTGTGTTGCTGAGAGTACGATGTTGTTATGTGTGTATATGTGTGTGGTTGGGGGGATAAACCAGTCAATAAATAAAATAATGTAAAATCAATAAATACATACATGTGAAAAAAAAATTAAGTAAGCTCAGTGTTTAAGTCTTTAGTTACAGTTTAGAAGGTGTCATATGCTCAAATCTCATCTTGTGCCAATTGTAAATCGCACACACATCACAGACCCACGGCTTTGATACCACGTAAGACATCACAGTGCTTTACTCTAAACATGTCTTACAGGTGTTTAGTGGAGAATTTACTGTAAAATTTACAACTTTTTTTTTGTACAGTGTATTAATACTGGCCCATGGGTTTATTATACAGTACGTAATCACAAAAGCAATCAGTCTCTGATTTATTAAACACTGCTACTGAATGTGCTTTTCAGTTTTTCAGGTTCAAGCCACACACACATACACACACACTCACTCACACACAGTGCCAGTGCCGGGTGAATATGTAGATATGTAGACTAAAGTAAATCCTTCAGGTGTTTTTTTTTTTTTCTTTTCTTTTTTTTTCTCACAGTTCTGATAAGATCCCACTTCAAAGATTGACGACCAGGTACCCGAGAATGCCTGCGATGAGTAAAACCACAGTGAATATGATGCCTGCGAAGATCCTCATGACACCAGCTTCGCCTTCGCCCCCATCCTTGGGTTCCTCTTCGCAGATGGAAATGACCCCCACGGATGAGTTTCCCACGCTGACTGTGGATTTGAGTTCGGCTCCTGCTTCCTGCTTGGCCTCCACCGCCCAAGGTGCCACCTGCACCTTCATCTCCATCTCCTCCATCATCTGATCGAGCTGAAAGATCTCGGCCTCCAGGTCTTTCAGATCTTCCGTGTCCATCATACCAGGGTCCGAGTCGTACTTCATGTTCTGCAGGCTCATGGCCCGGGCCGCCACCGTGCCCGTGCTGCCGGTCATGCCGGTTTGGATGAAATGACGCGTGGGCACTTTGAGCGGGAAATCCTGCCCGATCTCCAGCGACCTCCGCATGTCCACCTCGAGGATCTCCATGCTGCTGGTGAAGAGCACCCAGAGGCGCTCGTACTCGGCGCGGTCGTCGTTGCTGATGCTCTTGTCTTTGAGCAGCGCCGTGAGTCGGGTCCGGTTCGCCGCGGCCAGCTCCTGCGCTTTCCGGCGCGTCTTTTTCAGCTCTTCGCGCAGGTTCTGCGAGTCCGAGGTGCTCCCCAGAGCGGACACCAGGTGCCTGTAGCACGCGGTCACCTTGTTTAAAGCGTCCAGCATGGTCTTGCACTCGTCTTTGCCCATGGTTGTGGAGAGAGAACAGGCGAGAAGTCGGGTGCGTCTCCCTTGCGCTGGGGCTTAGTTTCCACGGCAGCGCCACGGCCACGCAAATCCACTCAGCGCCCGCGTCACGGGCAATTTCTCTCCAGACATGTTTCCTCTGCTCGGTCCTGATGAGACAACGGATCTCTAAACAGATTTACTTTTGTCCTCGGAGATTAAAGTCGGCGCCAGTGGCCTACCTTACCCTACCTTACCCTACCCTTCCCTGCCCTATAGTGCGTTTACGCGTTTACGCATTACGCGTTAATTCCCGTCACCAGAAAACTTCTATATTTCTCATCATCATCATCATCATCATCATCATCATCATCATCATCCTAAATAATCCCTGGATCAAAACACGCAAGCCATCCTCCTCAACATCTCCCAAAAACATCCTCTTACGTATACAACCTTCTTTGTTCTGATGGACAAAAGCATGTAGAAATGCAATAATCTGCGCAATAATAATAATAATTATTATTATTATTATAATAATCTAAACCTCCACTGTGCTTGGTCTTGCTTTCTATAATGCTCTCGTTATTTCCTCATTGTTTTGGAGATGATGCTCACTCCACCACAGCAGCTCTCCATTAAATAAATACCCGAGCTCCTCACGTGGACGCGCATCACTGGCACATCCAGTCAATCTCGCGTTCACGAGACGATAACCCTGGAATGCTAAAAGCTGATTGGTGGATCGAAAAGAATGGGTTTACACACGCATGCTGATTGGTTGGTGTACACGTCAGCCAAACACCCCGCGTTAAAGCGACAACTGTTGGAGTGTGCGCATATTTCAGAGCAGCAGCACCATGTTCGTGCGTCGTGTCTGTCTGCGCGCGCGCGCGCGTGTGTGTGTATGAGGCATCAGAGGGGAAAAAAGAAAAGGGGAAGTAATTAACTGAGATACATGCGTTTAATGTGCACTGCATCAAATTTGTGCTTTTGTGTGTTGTTTTTTGCAAATAATTTTATTAAGTGTTCAACATATTTTCAACGCGCTAAAAGTTTTTTAATATATAGAAATTACAGTTTTAAAAAGTGTTTTGAAATGGTACATTTTATTTGTCTGTGTTTATGCGAATATTAACCATAACAGAAAATAAATAAACAAAATTGTTATAATTGCAATAATAGGAATGCCAGTCAGTTTTACTATAAGCACGTTTAAATGCTGAGTTTTTGAAAAGGATCATTATAATAATAAACTAAAAAAAAAAAAAAAAAAAAGTGGTGTAGTGGTTATCACTGTCGCCTTGCACCTCCGAGGTCTGGGTTCAATTCCCGTCGTGGGATCTGTGTGCTTGGAGTTTGTATGTTCTCCCTAAACTTGGTGGGTTTCCTCCCACAGTACAAAAGACATGTAGATTAGGCTAAATGGCATTTCCCAAATTGCCCCTAGTGTGCGAATGAGTGGGTGTGTGTACTTTAGGTGCGTGTGCTCTGCGATGGATTGGCACACCATCCAGGGTGCATCCCGTCTCATGTCCTAACTCTATAAGCTCCAGGCCCCCCTTGACCCTGTATACAGGATAATGCGGTACAGACATTGCTCACCCATATTATCCATTTTAATATTAATTGTAATTATGGATAAACAGTGTAATGTTCATTCATTTGTTAATTTTCATTCAGTCAGTTTTTATTTCATTTCATTTAGCTCAAAGTGCTAAGGCACTGAGTTATTGATCAGAAGATCAGCGGTTCGATTCCCAGCTCAGACAGGGTGCCATTGTTGGGCCCTTGAGCAAGGCCCTTAATCCTAAACTGCTCCAGGGGCACTGTACCATGGCTGACCCTGCGCTCTGACCCCAGTTACGCTGAGATATGCGAAGAAGGAATTTCACTGTGCTGTAATATATATGTGACAAAAGAAATGCTTTACTTTATTTCAGGCCACTTCACCCTATTCTCTCACTTATCATTTTCCAGGGTCACAGGGGACCTGAAAGCTTATCTCTTGAGATGAGCTTGAGATGGGGTGCATCCTGGATGGGGTGGAAATCCATTACAGGGCATACATACACACACTC
Source organism: Clarias macrocephalus (assembly GCA_011419295.1). NCBI lineage: Eukaryota > Metazoa > Chordata > Actinopteri > Siluriformes > Clariidae > Clarias > Clarias macrocephalus. The sequence goes on from JAAGKR010001729.1 coordinate 99,125, forward strand.
TCTCTCTCACACACATTACGGGCAATTTCCAATTGCCAACTTGCATGTCTTTTGGACTGTGGGACGAAACCAGACTACCTGGAGGAAAACTGACAAGCATGGGTTGAACATGCATACATTGAGACGGGTACGGAACCCGAACGATTCTTAAACAGGCCGTTCATGCCCAAACCCAGTGTGGCTGAATTAAAACAATTCCGCAAAGAAGAGAGGGCCAAAATTTCTCCACAGCTATGTGAAAGACTCACTGTCAGTTATTATAACCCATTTATTAGGTTTAGGGGCAATTACTATTTCACATAGGGCCAAACAGGTTTGTACAGCCTTTTAACAACCCTTAATAAATGAAATTATCATTTAAAAACTGTATGTATATTTTGTATTTACTCGGGTTATCTTTGTAACATCTTACATTTGTAAAAATGTGTTTGATGATCTGAATCATTTAAGTATGACAAATATGCAAAAAAAGGGGGAGCAAATACTTTTTCATGACAGTGTATATGTATATGTAAAAAAAATTACATTACTTAAAATTACTTACATTAAAACTGAAGTGAATACCCTTAAATTAAAGCTACCACTGGCTAATTCAATTCAATTTTGTAATGATTCTTTATATTTCTAAGCCACATAAAGTTAAAACAAAACAAATTGTCACTATTCAGTTGTTTTCAAATTGTATCTAATAATATTAAATTTATGAATATTAATATTTATTTATATTAAAATTATCTAAAAAAACATTCATACATTTTTGATGTATGGATGTTTCATGTATGGCTCATATCTTTACAAATCTTAAATGATTATCATACACAAAGAATCACCAGCCTTACATGGCATTAGTTGAACTCTCTCTGTTTCACTAATCATTGTTTTTAATCTCTCCATGTTTCCACCGACGTGTTAGTGTTGTTAAGTTTTATTACGAAGAACCCATACCACCTTCCCTAATGAGCTTGGGTGGCACAGTTCTCTGGTAACAATTAAAGTCGTGATGACTAAGAGTCAGCGTGTGCTGAGACGCCCTGAAGGTTTACTCTGCGCAGGGGGAAAGAGCTCCACATTAACCTGCTGCGCTCAGGCAGAACAGGATGCCATCCCAACTATCGCCCCGTGGAGAGAAAAACAGCATGTCCCTGCAGGCCTCCCTGAGCAGGCTTCCTAAACCACATTTGCCAGCTGTGCCACCCCACCAGCACTGCCTTCCAAAATCTGAAAGTGTTAAGATGACTATACAGGAAGATTACATTTAGTACTGATTTACCTCTTTAAGTCTCCTCAAGAACCTAAAGACCAAATTCACAAACTACTGGAAAGTTGAGTCGCATTGAAGACCCATCTCTCTGTGGGAACAGTACAGACAATCATTCACCAGCACCACTTGCAACGCCATTCATTACACACATTACAACAACTCGGCTGGCAGTTATTGCCACATCCTCAGTAGAGTGTTGAGCTCGCTCCATTAAAGGAGGTTTTGGGAGGCCAGCATTTCAGACGTGAACCAGGAAGTCTGATCATGGCTCAGGTGTCCTGAGAAATCTTTTTTAGCTTGATGGTATCCAAGCACTAGTGAAACACAATCATAACTTGCTTTAGTGTAGCAGGGGATTACAGAGAAATAAAGGGAGGTTTTACTCTTATAACTGTGTTCTATTATTTTGCACAATTAAAAGTCCCAGTTTGACTTGAACACCCTTATATATACATACACTGTGCAGAGCTGTTGTGCAGATCAAATGGTCCGATGGGGCGATCCCTCAACGGGAGCAGCCGAAAGACTAACAAAAACAACAAAGATTGATACTTTTACCATAAAGGACCATCTCAACCATTTGGAAGAGGTCTATTTTGTAGTGCGTTTTTTTTTTTTTGTTGTTGTTGTTTTTTTTTCACTGAAAAATGATTTAAGTGAACAAAAAAATCACAAATCTTGTCCTCTAATTATATCGAGCTGATGAGGTTTGAATTCGCTGGAATGAGGACCCACTCGCCCTGTCCTCAGAATGAACTTCAGCCGCTGTTAGCTAGATTAACCTGGGATTAGTCCTGTAATGCTCTTTAATGCTACTTTTTATAGAAAGAGCCCTTCTTAGTACTGTATGTAGAAATAGTTTTTATACCAATAAGGCCAATTTGCAGATATATTTATTTATAAGACACCTTCATAGATCCAAAGTGCTTCATAAGAGTGTTATAAATTCATATGATTTTCAGGTTAGATCGAGGAGGAGATTAAAACGATATATTTGGCTAATATCCTAGTCTCCTAATAGGTATTGCTGTGTCTTAGACTTCAAAAATCCCCTACTGTAATGCAATAAGAGAAACATGGAATTGCTTAAAAAATTAACAAACCCTAAAAATGAACAAGATGCAGGGAGTTCATGCTCACCGAAAATGCTCATTTGTGGACTCTTATGTATTTGTTTTAATATATTAGAAGGTAGTTCCACTTCTTCTTTGTGATCGTCAGTGTCAGTTAGGTACAGAATCAGGAGAGGTGATGTTACTGAATGTACCAGCCGTGAGTAAAGTATAAGCAGAAATACTGCCTGATCTGATCTGTTGAATTATTTATGCCCTCCTACCACTCAGGAGAGGTGACGTGGGTTTATGGCAAGATTACATAAAATAACAGAGACAGAATGCAACCAGCTTCTGTCAGTCGCTGCAAAGGAAAATGCTGCTTGAAGGGTTTATTACATGTTGTAAGCATGACACAGGTCATTTGTAAAGCAGGGGTAAAAATGTGCTGTTTTGCCTTAAAAACATGAACGATTTCTGCTTTAGCTTAAGGACTTGATGATTATAAATATAATTTTCTTAAATAAGTCAAGCTATAGAAATCATAACATAATATTACTGATTGATAATGCAAAGTTGACTTCCACTTTGTTTGCGAGCATGAAAATGATACAGTTCATTGACACATTGTCTTCTTTATACCTTTAACATTCTGCTCAACCGTTTGGTAGAGCACATTTGTAGTCATTATGAAAAATGTAATAAACCTAACCTGATTGGCCCATCTCTACCACTCTAGTGCTTATTTAATAATAATAACAAAAATCCACTAGATGTCCGCTGAATGATGTCTTGAAATAGTATGCCTTTTCAAATAACTCATAGCATGCCACGAGAAGTAAAGTGGCTTGAATATCCAAAACATTTGTGCTATTGAGTGAAAGCACAAAAAAAATGTTGTTTTTTTTGTTAGTTTTTTTATGTTTATGAATTTATTAAAATTTGAGACATACATTGATAGTTTTTACGATGAAAGACCATCTCAACCATTTGGAAGAGTTCTTTATTGGAATCTACTTTTTAAGCACTAAATGTTTCCAAATTGCATATTTCTTTCCATTTTTATTAATTTATGAATAACGGTGACCTTAGTCATCATGAACACAAATATGAATTTAAGAGCATGGATGTTATACAGGTAGTTAACATTTGGCAAGTACTGTAATTGCAGTATGTACAGTATGCAGCTTTATTATAACCATTTTAAACCATTTCCATTTTTCTTATATGATCTAGATACATTAATAATATATCCAAATTGTGTGATGCAAGGTAAATTTTTGAATATATCCCAAACCTTCTAGTGCTAGTAAAAACACATGTATAAACTAAGCTATAAGATATAAATAAATGTCGACTCGTTATATATAATGACATCCGAGGTTCCTTTCTATTATATGTCCCTCTTTTTTTTTTTTGTTTAAGTCACATAATTCATAAAAGCTTTAAATTCACCTACACGAATCCTCCAGCATTGCCCGATGAATGATTTACACAGTCCTGAATATATTATTACCGCTTTGAGGTTGAATTAAACTTTTATTTCATATAGATTGACATTATGTAGAACGTTCTCATGTACAAGGCCCTATAAGAAATCACCTGGTAATTGTTTTCCACGAACGGTCTGGTGATTGCCTTGATGTCGAACCAGCCCTGTAACTTTTGCTTTATATAAACCTCCTCATTTGGATTGGGAGCTTTGCCTACTAAACCCTGATCATCCTAAAGGAGCGTCGGCATCTGCTGCTTCCCAGCTAAGAGCTAATCCGATCACGTCTTCACTCGTAGCAAGAGGAGAACACAGAATCGCAGGAACGCTTCCTCCTCTTCCTCCCTTCTCCTCTTTCCTCCTGCATTCATTTGATCCAACTCTTCGGTTCAAGTTTCATCCCCGATGGGTCACATGACAGCAGAAGGGCAACTGTAGACGAACTAAAAATTGCAACTTGTCATGTCTTCATATTTCAAAATCTTTTCGGAAAAACAAAACAAGCTGTAGCCAGCATGTGTGTGTGTGTGTGTGTGTGTGTGTGTGTGTGTGTGTATGTGTGTGTGTGTGATATTTTACAAAAAATGCAAAGAAGCAGGAAGAAAATCTTAACCACAGGTATTACGTATTTAAGCATTTTCTCTGCACTCAGCTCCATAATTATTGGCACCTCCCAATAACATAGGCCACACTCTTTAACATTAACATGGCCTTATGCAGCTTTAACATATTGATATAATGAATATGTTACCACAATCAATCAAGTTTGTAAATGTACATATTTCTATTTAATAATTTAGCCCAGGAGTGCTGGTTTGATGCTGGTTTTGAACACCGCACCAGACTAACTGAGTGTGTATATGGCTCTGCATGGCTGTGTATCGTATACAGTAATAAGTAATCAGGGATTCGAGTCGTCCACTGTCCCCCCTACTTCCTGTGCACTGAAGGATTTTCTAGCTCTCGAAAATTCACTCTGTTTCACATTACTTACACTTCGACTACAGTGTTAATTCCCACTGCAGAGATTTAAAATGTGCACGTCGGTCCTACTGTATGGCTGCAATTAAATACCAGCGGATGACTGTGACAAGCTGGGCTATTGATCTCTCAGCGTGATCTAGAGGACGTCTTTCCACATGCGGTCGTCTCTAAATTATTCATAAGCAAATGTGAAGTATGTTTATTATATGGTAAGAGGGTTAAGAGTGGATGCTCGGTGATCACGTGATACAGAAGGGACATTGTGTAAGATCGTGTATCTGCTCGAGGAATGCATTATGCAGAGTGGAGCATTAAATCAGCAGAACGCTCGATTATCTCCCGGACCAAATGTATGTCATGGATGTTGACAGCTGCGTCTGGTGGAAGTGCCAAAGCTGAATCATCGGCATCAGCATCATCGTTATCATTATCATTATCATTATCACTGTGACTAAGTGACACATTCTCTCTCATCCCCCTCCGCCGATCTGTCACTCTTGCTAATCTCTAAAAATCCTCACGCTATGGCGAATTATGGAATAAAGTCCATACCGGCATGATGATTCGTGCCATATCACGAATGACTGTATATGTTTGAGGAAGCAGTTTAGAGTTCGGATTGCGCGTCGGCCCTGGAGTAATCGAGAGTGGCAGGCTGAGAAAGAGCGCTTTAGCTTTTAATCTGCTTTAGCGGATTGCTAATGCATGTTTTTAACGTGAGGAGGAAAAAAAAAAGCAACTGTCAGGACACGGTTTATCGTGTGTAAATCCTCAGAAGCCAAAGAGAAAGACAGAGAGAGAGAGAGAGAGAGAGAGAGAGAGATAGGAAGACATATTTATAGATATTGGATATAGGGTAAAATATGGCAGGTCCGGGTTTAATTCCCAGATCCAATGCCCAAACCCCAGCCACTGGATGCAGTTCCGGTCCCAAGCCTGGATAAAATGGGAGGGTTGCGTTTGGAAACCGGCGTAAAACCGAGTTGGTTCCTAATTGGGCAGCGGTAGCTCAGAAGTTACAGTGAACCCTCAACTACTCAGACATATAATGAAATAGAAATGTAAGTCGCTCTGGATGAAGGCGTCTGTCAAAAATGACGTAAATGAAAATGAATGAAATGAAGTTGTATTCCGCTGTGGTGACCCCTTGATGGGAGCATTCGATAAATTAACAACATCGATATTAGTATATTTTAATCAAATGGACATAAGTGACATGTCCCAGCAACATGATTCTGGGTGATTCACAGTGATGGTTTCACGTGCTTGCTTCCTCAGGGTTTTCTGGTTTCCTCCAACCTTCCAAAAACATGTCTGAGAAATGTTTAATTGCTCCTTGTGTCTAATTCGGGACTCTACTTAATTAGGTTTGAGTGGTAATGAGTGTGTGTGTGTGTGTGTGTGCTGTGGTAAAAATGTGCATGCGTCTGGCTTTCAAACCAGACATCATCTTACTTAAACATCCGGTCATATTATTGATTTATCGTTACCTCAGTGTGTTCTCGGTTTTCGTGTTTCTTCAGGTCAGTTCTAGCCGGAGTTCTCAAGCTCTCAAGTTTTCTTTGCACTTTCGCACCAACTTAAATTCAGAAAGGGATGTTAATTAGCTGATTAGTTAAATCAGGCGTGCTGGGAGCTGGGAAGAGATACCTAACACCAGGGTTGAGAGCTGCCTAAGGGTTGCGTTATAGCTTAGTAGCGCCACCAAGTGGAAATTACAGGTATGTACCTGTGAAAAAAAGTATTTCATCTATGAATTATTTTCATTATTCAGGATCACCTGATACCATATGATCACGATACCTAGGTGGCGAATTGATATGTATTTAAGCAATTTTGTAAGTACGACGACTTCATAAATGAACTTTTTATTTAAAAAAAAAAAATTGGAATCATACATTGATTGCCATAGGAAGAATTTTTTTTCCCCTGAATCAGTGTTTCCCTGTCTGTAATGCACGCACACACACACACACACACAAATCGCCAGCCAAAACACAAAGGTTCGAGCTTTTTATTACTCGACTGAATTGAACAAGTAATGTTTAAACTTTTCTAATTGTGTTGCTCTTTGTAAATATGACGATTTCATAAACATCTCGATTTGATGTAAAATTTTTGGTTCAGATTTTATTACAATTCTAAGCAAATTTGCTGTGTGAATAGTTTACAGCCGTCACCTGCAAGATTATAGGCAACATTTTACCACCTCAAATGCAAACATACAGAGGTGGGTAGTAACGAGTTACATTTACTTGAGTAGCTTTTTGAAAAAAAGGGCACTTCTATGAGTAGTTTTACTGCACCATACTTTTTACATTTACTTGAGTAGATTTGTGAAGAAAAAACACCACACTATTCCTCCGCTACACTCGACTCGTTACTTTTCGAACTGTTTATTCCACACATTAGATATTCTTTGTGTTTGCCAGAAAAAAAAGCAGCCGGTGGATCTACCACGTGACTGTGTTTCACCAATCAGACGTAGCAACAATAATCACATGACTCCGTTTGACCAATCAGACGCGATAACAATAACCACATGTGGTCGGGGGAGGGGCTTGTCTTCAGCAGTGGTAGACAGTGAAGCAAACATGTCGCGGTTAGTTTAGCTGTTTTATTTAATGTTGCAATCTTAACATATATAATTAGCAAATACACTAGAGGCTAAAAATATATTATTTTCTTACATTTGTTCTGCTGGACACAGTTTATGGTAAAGTGAGACTTTTGTACATACTGTATGTTCTAATGTTATTTTCTGCTGAGTCATTCGGAGGGCGACTGAATATACAGTATATGTTACACAGGAAATAGTTACACTGTTCAAACACACATATGTTACCTACAGTAGGGATTTATTTCAAAAGCTTTATATTGTGAAAAAAGTGAGATTAAGAAATTTGTGTTTCTTATTCCTCAATGTGCTATTTAGTAACAATAGTTTTATTCATTTATTTTATTACATGTATTTAATTAATTTTATTATTTGGAAATGTCGCAATTTGTACATTATTTTATCATTTTGCCTGAGTGCTTACATAATTTCTTATTTCTATAATAATAAACCGGACATTATGATGAAACAGTTATTCAGTACTTGAGTATTTTTTCACTGAATACTTTTTTACTCTTACTTGAGTAATATTTTGGATGACTACTTTTTACTTCTACTTGAGTAATATTATTTTGAAGTACAGCTACTCTTACTTGAGTATTTTTTGTCTAACCCACCCACCTCTGCGTATATAAAAGAAAACTTAATTAATTAAAAAAATATATTATTTAAACAATAATTTAAAAAAAATATTACATTTTTTTAAACACATGAAAGCTGTAATCGCAAATCGGAGTTATTCCACCAAATACTAATTTCTTAATATTATTTAACCAAAGCATCAACACAATTTGTTTACAAATTATTTGTGTTTTGTTTTATTTGAGTTGCTGCAAAATCGGCATGATCTTAGGTTATTTTGATGTGTTTTGATGATGCCATCTCCTTTTAAATATACACTTTAAATAACAATAGTTATATTTAGAATTTAGAAAAAAATTTTATATTGTCAGCAGTTCACAAAAAAACAAAAAAAAAATGAAACAAAACTGTTCATCTCACCAATAACCTTTGTGTATTCATTCATTGCACCTGCACATGCAGATTAGTCTAACGGCATTCCCCAATTCTGAAAGAGTGCGTGAGTGTGTGTGCCCTGCCATAGACTGACTCCCTGGCCTCGTGCATGAGGTTTCCTGGGATAGACTTTTAAATATAAATGAATAAATGTATCACACACAATCCACCTACCAGCAGCCAGTTTTTTTTTTTATTAAATCATTTTACTCTTGGTCTTATTTCCTTAAAAACCTCTTGTCTATGTTGATGATTTACCAGTTTGACCAGTTCTGCCAGTATCTGATCAGACCAAACTCTCAGGCTCAGCAGGGACCGGCACTGATCATTGTCTAGAGCTGAGCCGTAAAACATTTTCATTTCAATGTAGACTGTAAGGATGAGGCTGCAAACATAGTATGATTTCACACTGGCTTTATTATACTTGTTTGTCTAAAATGATGCAATGCTTTCTGAATTTTACAGGAAACTGCTTCTAAATAAACCAGTGCCATCTTCTCCTGTCCAGACCGTCACTCACTCTCGATATCGAGACACCGGTTGAAACTCAGGCCGGGGAAATATTTAGACATTTTAAAATGTCAGATTTTTTTTCTTCTGTTGAACATTTAATCTGACAAGTGATGTGTTGTTGATGAAATAGTTCTTCTGTTATTGATATTCGGGAATTTTGTGTATGTACTATATATGTAGTCCTTTCGATTAAAAAAATAAAGTTTAGATTGAATAATTGACTGGAACCAAACAGAAAAGTTAAGCTATTGTTCTTGAACATTCCTGAACAGAGTTTACGTTTCCAGTGGAAACCTCAGGCCACTCATTTGCTTGGCAAAAGAAATCATTTGACTTTTAAATGTATGCACACACTCGCACACACACACTTACTTTCAAAGTAGGTTGAGGCTGAATAAAGATTTACCGTATATACTGTACATTTTCATAAAATAAAAAAATAATTACTTTAATCAAATCCCCTCTAGGAATAATTATGAACATGACACACCTATACAACTATGACATAACTCTTAACTTAAAGCAGTTATTTATAACGTTTTTTGTTGTTCATAAACAGCAAATAACATGTTTTATTTACAGCATTCACTTACAGTAAATCCAATTAATCTTACTCTTAAATGAGTGAATTGTAAGATGGGAACCCCAAACATCCGGATTTCTGAATTTGATTCTGGCTGTTTGTGTCTCTCAAAGTACAGACCAACATAAAACACTGTGCATTTGTTACAGACAAGACACTATACACAGTAAGTACACGACATTCAATAACTGTTCAGGTTAAATAAGTCTCGAGTAGATAGACAGATAGGTTGATAGATAGATACGTTACTGATTCCAAAGGAAATTGTTGGTGTGATTGCATACTGTATGTCTTACATATGGTCAGTAGAAACAGAACTGACCCACAGTGCAATGCTAAGAACAAAAACTACAAGGTATAAAATAATCATATAAATAAAGCAAATAAATCACAAGTTAAAATTTGAAAGTATTACATTTGGTGATGGCGACAGTGGCGTAGTGGTCGTACTTTCAGGTTTCAAGTTCGACTCCCTTCTTGGGGTCTGTGTGCATGGAGTTTGCATGTTCTCCCAGTGCTTGGTGGGTTTCCTCCCACAGTCCAAAGACATGCATATTAGGATAACTGGCGTTCCCAAACTGCGTGTGAATGAGTGTGTGTGTGTGTGTGTGTGTGGGGGGGGGGGGGTATTGGCACCCCATTCAGAGTGTATCTCGCCTAATACCTCTAAGTCTCCTGGGATAGGCTCCAAGCTGTATGCAGAAGTGGTATATTTGGTGCTATACATCTAAACAGCCAGCAGAGGGCAGACATCCTACATTTGAAGGGGGAAAAGAAGGCGCAGACGGAGAACGGAACCCGGAAGTGTGTGTGTGTGTGTGTATGTGTGCCGATGGTTTCTGCTCGGTTTATTTTTTTCATCCTTTGAAAATACCCACTTAGAATAGGAGGATTAAAAAAATAAGCTGGCTGGGTTTAATAATGAAATCTGATGTGTGCGCTGTACTTCCGCAGATTTGGGGAAACAAAACAGCAGTCTGTCGGGTGAATTATTTCGGTAAGCGAGCAAACGACACACATGAGAGCTTACTGTCAGATTTAGCTAACAAAATGCATATCCAGGGCTGATTAAATACATGGGTAATAATTATTATACGTGTCATGATTGGACTTTAAATACCATACAGTAAACGCTGTCAGTTTTGCCCTAATGTGTATGTATGTTGTTATGTCTCTTAACCGTGATTAAGTCCTCGGCTCTTTCTCAAAAAGCATCCCGGCGGTTATGTAGTTCACTAGGTCGCGCGCGTCAGCAGTTTCATTGCGATATCTGTAGGGCGCCTAGTCAGGGAGCTCACTTTGATTTGGATCTCAGCCAGCGATATTAGCTGTTTGCTTGCCTTATTGTTGTCAGTGGGTTGATTAGCTGCTGGTATCTTGGGTTATATTTATTGCCTGCGTGTTGCCATGACAACTTATTTTTCTGATTCATTTATACAGAGAATTAGCCAGCTAGCAGGTTTATTTCAAACATAACCAGCAACCTGTCTATGCTTTCGAATGAAAATCAATGAAAGAGATGATGATGATGATGATGATGATGATGGTGTGTGTGTGTGTGTGTAGGTTAACCCTGTGGATCAGCTGTCCAGCTCATCATGTCAGTGTGAGGTCCAGTCTCTAAAGGTACTCACAATATTCATTACTGTTTAAAATAATAAAACTTCACATTATTTATAAAGTCAGTGCAAAAGTTTGCACACCCTTCACTTTCACTTCAATATGATGACACTTCGGTTTGAGGTAAGATTAAGGTTTAAGGTTTTGGATTTGACCGCTTAGGCTGTTGAGAGCTCAACATGAAAATGAGATATAATTCATTATGTTATACATTAACAGTATTGTATTGTACTAACATTAACAAGTGTTTAAAAAATATTATCAACATGGTGATTTTGATTTGATGGGGGGGGGGGGGGCAGATTATTTTACTCTTTAGTGCCTTAACTGTTGAGCTAAACATTAATGTTACGTACAGAATGAAACCCCTGGCTGAGTTAAGCGACTAGTTGTAATACTTTAGTTTTAGAGTTTAGACCTGCAACTAATGATTCATTAAATACTCTAGTAATCTGTTTAATATATATATATATTTTAATTCAAACTTTATATATTACCTTGACAATATAAACACTTGATGAGAGAGAAGAGAAACGGCATTTCGATTCCTCTGTATATCTGCACATACAGTATGGTGGCGTTGACAAATTAAAAATCCTGAAACTTGATATAGGTTTGTAGGTAGGTAGAGAGACAGACCAACTATATGGAAAAAAAATTGTCACCCAAACCTGTTAATTATTGAATTCATGTGTTCCAATCCTTTGTGGCAACAGTTTGGCGAAGGCCCTTTTCTATTCCAACATTACTGTGCAAAAAGTAAGTACTATAAAGACATGGTTTGCTGAATTCCATGTGCAAGAACTCGACTGGGCCGAACACAGAGCCTTGACCTCAACCCCATCGAGCACCTTTGGGATGAACTGGAACAGAGATTTGAATTCTGTTTGAATGCCAACAGAAATACTCCAAAATCTTGTGTACAGCCTTCCAAGAAGAGTGGAAGCTGTTATAGCTGCAAAAGGGGGACCAACTCCATACAAGTGTACGTATTTGGATACGATCTGTCATGTGAATTATTACATTTTATTGCAGTGTCATTTCAGGTTTGGACAAATACTTTTGTCCATTTAGTGTGGATACTTTATTGATTCTGAGGGAAATTTCAAACATACAGTAGGAAGGATAGTAACACAATACGTATGTACTCAGGATTGCAAGTCGTCAGTCGTGTAGAGCGTATGCTCAAATAAAGGGAAAGAGGTGAATGACGATGACCATCAGTGGGCAGACTAGTGCAAATCGAGATGTGCAACTGAGTTACAGCAATTAAAGTGGCAGCAGTGCAAAAGTGTGAGAGATTAGGGTAAATAATGAGTAGATTTATAAATATGACTGTGAACAGTAAATCTGTTATGAAGGAGAGCTATGTGTACATGAGTAGTGGTTGAGGGACCGTTATGATCAAGAATCGCAATCACGTCCCCATGCACCGTAAAGAGACGTTAAAAGGATTTCCTGAGTCTGTCGCTATAGCCGCTCTGTTACTGAAACGAACAACCGACGATTTGGATTATGTGTTGCGCAGTAAGTCAGTGTCTCTTATTTAGCGTTTACATCATTTTAAAATGAGGATAAGTTTGGTTTGGGTATGTGCTAACAATAAAGACAGTCACAACTAATGTACAAAAATATAAAAAAATCTTTTAATGAGCTTTCCTGCCGATATGCAGAGGAAATAAAAAATCTGAAACCAAGCAAGTATCAAAAATAAAATATAACAATTAGTTAAAATTGAAAAATGGCAAGATATAATGTATAAAAGAAGAGAATAAAGAGAAGAGATAAAAGCAGTGGTGGTGAGGGGCGTGGTCAAGTACAGCTCGAGTATGGTCAAGTAAAGGGAGCGAGAGGCAGGTAAGTGGACGAAGACGCACCCCTGAGGTGCATGTGGTTAACAATTTCTGTCATATCTAGATTGGAATTTGATTGGAATTGATTTCATAGAGTCTGTGGGGGAAAAAAACCCAACACTGAATCAGATTTTTTTTGCAAATTCAATCTGAACCACATCCAGAAGTGAGTTGATATCAGATCAAAGCCCTAAAGATGCGTCTCAGTCTGGAAGCTCTAACCCACTCGAATTGGATTTCAACCAGATTTTTCAAAACAATCGGAAAGGCTATAAAAGAACCAGACAACGACTAGAAAATGATACGACCTGAAGGGTGCGCTGTGATCTCTCAGGTTATAACAGTCTCGTTGTTGTGTGTCTGTTGATAAGTGCATAACCACAGACACATGACAGCATCTAACATCAAACAACATTCAGTTGTGCTACAGCATGTCCACGCCCCGGACATCGTTACCATAGCAACCGGGAACCGACTCCGATCCGATCTGATCGCTTTCATATAAACCAGTGTCCTAAAGTCAGTCGGTCCTGAAGATCAGATTTGTGAAACAAATCATATTTGCCTACGGCCTAAACAAAGCTTACGAGTTGCCGTGGGATGGAAAATAATAAAGTGTGTTGCGCGGTTATTTAAGGAGAACTGCAAATATAAAGTCGCCCATCAACAGTGTGTTTGCCTCAGGCATGTGTGTGTGCCGTTTCCATTTACATGACTCTCATGCCCTACTAACACAAACTGAAAGATGATCGCAGATTTAAAAAAAGATTAGATTAAAATTGCAGTTTAATCTGTATGAGTGTCTGAACGTACGTCGTTACTAAGCGAAGCATTGGTTACTATAATATTACTATAATTACTATTGTATTATAATATTACTATTTATGAGTAAAGATAAACACATAAGCTAACAGTCCGAAAGTGACTCCTTTTGTTATATTAATAGAAATTCCTTCAGATGTTCACACACGCAGTAGACTGGTTTGATCTGGTTTAGATGTAAGATTTTAGTTTCAGCCATTTTTGCTCTTGACGTGTTAAAACTATGGTTACTGTGGGAGGTCGGTTTATTACCTAATCAGTGTCTTTAAACATCAGCGGCTGCAACACTTTTGTGATCTCTGAAGTAATGTGGGGTTGCTTTCCTGTCTCATTTTGCCCTTGTATCTATACTTTCATCTTTAGCTTTGCCACTGCATCTTTGCTTTAGACCTCATTTCTTTGCTTTTGTGTTTCGCAATTTTGCCCTCATGTATCTCTTTGCTTTTACTCTCCTGTGTCTCTTTGCCTTTGCCCCCCTCTCCCCAGTTTCTCTTTATTTTTGCTCCCCCGTGTGTCTCTTTGCTTTTGTCCCCCCACCCTCGTATGTCTCTTTGCTTTTGTCCCCCCTGTATGTCTCTTTGCTTTTGACCCCCTTGTGTGTCTCTTTGCTTTTGTCCCCCCTGTGTGTCTTTTTGCTTTTGCCCCCCCTCCATGTGTCGCTTTTGTCCACCCCATATGTATCTCTTTGCTTTCTTTCCCTCCCCCCGTGTGTCCCTTTGCTTTTGTCCCCCCACCCCGTATGTCTCTTTGCTTTTGACCCCCTTGTGTGTCTCTTTGCTTTTGCTCCCCATATGTATCTCT
>JAAGKR010001730.1:0-99174 GCA_011419295.1 Clarias macrocephalus
GTCGGGGGATGATTATCTCCGCCTGCGGCACCCAGACTTTCCGCTACGGGAATAACGCTGCTCTCGCGCTCTCTAACCCTCTCTAGAGTCTGGATGCGCTCCTCTAATGCTAATATCTTCTCCGTCAGGGTGCTCACTAACACACACCTATCACAAATAAAATTATCACTAATGACGGAGGAAGAATGTCTAAACATCCTGCACTCCACACACTGAGCGAGCTGAATGGTGGACATAGTAACGTACCTTTGTGCCGGAGTTGTGATTATTTGCTGATGGATTCGCTTGTTGTTGGTCAGATGATATGCGCGTTTTCTCAAAAAGCGCAAAAACTGATCAAGTCCAGTAGTATCAAAGCGTAAAAACTAGTTTGTTATTTAGTAAAAACGGGAAAAATATATAATAATAAATATATATATATATAATCTAAAACGCTGTTACAAACAAACGAGCAACTTTTTGATCTCCCGGTTTTGACCTCGCGCTCTCCCTTCTGGTTTTCGGCATCTCGTTTACGTTTTTGGATTTAACGGCCCGCTCTTTGATCTCCCGGTTACCGAATCTCCGCTCTTCCTTTTGACTACGGCTTTCGCTTTCCGTTTCTGCTTTGATTTTCCGCCGACTGAATTTTTGGTTCCGACCTCGCTTCCGCACCTCGACCACGCCTCTTTCAAGACTGCCGTCCTCGTCCGCATTTAGATCCATCTCGCTCCGTTCCCGTGCGTGACAGAATAATCCAGCCACGATATGGATCCAGCGGATTTTGACCGCCTGAGAACAGCACTGGAGAGCCAGGTCGCTCTGCTTGGAGCACATCAAGAGGAGCTGCTCACCGGTAAGCAGTCGCTTGCCGATGTCACAGCCCAGCTCCAAAGACTCCGACTCTCTCCAGCACAAGGTGGAGCTTCCAGTGAGCAACGAGAGCCGCGCCTCTCCCACCTACGAAGGAGATCCTGGTACCTGTCGCTCCTTCCTCTCCCAGTGCTCACAAATTTTTGAACTTCAATCGTCCACCTTCACCACTGAACGTTCCAAGGTGGCATACGTCATTACGCTTCTCACCGGAAAAGCCCGAGAGTGGAGCACCGCACTCTAGGACGCTCATGATCCCTGCTGCTCCAATTATGAGAATTTCGCTAAGAAGATGAGGAGGGTGTTCGACCGTTCATGTCATGGCAGGGAGGCTGGACGTAAGCTGTTGAAGCTCAGACAAGGCTCATGCTCGGCCTACGACTATGCCATCAAGTTGCAGCCTCTGGCGCTCTCCAGTGGATGGAACGACCGAGCCCTGTGTGATGTGTTCCTTGAAGGTCTTATGGAGGCACTCCAAGACGAATTAATCACCCAAGAGCTACCCTCGTCTCCAGGGACTGATAGATCTGGCCGGACGAGTGGATTCACGCCTCCGCCTTCGTAGACCTACCCGGGGTTCTCCGCCCAGGCTTCTTCCCCGACCTTCCTCTCCACGAGCCGACCCCCAGGATGAGGCCATGAAGCTGGACAGAACACGCATCTCCCCAGAGGAGAGACGACGCCGTCGAGTTGAAAGGGCCTGTTTTTACTGCGGAAAATCGGGTCACCAACATAAAGACTGTCCAGCAAAAGGAGGCGCCCTCTAGTACAGCTGGGAGCACTAGAGGGCGTGGCTCCAAGAAGACTCCCAGACCAACGCCGCCTGCTACCTGTCTTCCTCATCCATGAACACCACACCCACATGGTGCAGGCACTAATTGACTCAGGATCAGACCGCAACCTCATCAACGTGGCTTCAGCCAAGGCTCTGGGTATTCCCGCACTGCTCTTGGAGACTCACCTCAAGGTTCAGGCCCTCGACGGGAGTTCGCTCCCATCTATCACTCACTGAACTCCGCTCATTGGCCTCAGGGTCTCCGGCAACCACTCAGAGCGGACCTCGCTGTTCATCATGGAGGGGTCTCATGATGAACAGCGAGGTCCGCTCTGAGTGGTTGCCGGAGACCCTGAACTCATAATTAACCATGTCTTCAAGCTCCATGGCCTCCCCAAAGACATCGTTTCAGATCGGGGCCCACAGTTCACATCCCAATTCTGGAAGGCCTTCTATAAGTTAATCGGGGCCACTCCCAGCCTGTCTTCAGGGTTTCAACCCCAATCGAACGGCCAGACCAAAAGGAAGAACCAGTCCCGCGAGGTGCATGACCACCCGGGACGCCACTTCTTGAAGCTAGTTTCTGCCCTGGGTAGAATACGCCCACAACTCCCAGGCGTCGTCATCAACTGGTCTGTCCCTCTTCCAGTGCTGCTTAGGATTTCAACCACCCCTGTTCCCATCTCAGGAGGAGGAGGTCAACGTCCCGTCCGCCCAGGCCTTCATCCGATGCTGCAAAAAGACCTGGCGGCAGGCAAGGAAGATGTTATTGCTCGTCGGCAAAAGATACAAGAAACAAGCTGACTGCAGACGCTCTCAGGCTCCTAAGTACAGAGTGGGGCAAAGAGTCATGCTCTCCACCCGAGATATTCACCTAAGAACGATCTCTCACAAGCTCTCCCCCCGATACATTGGACCCTTCACAATCACCAAGATTGTCAACGCATGCGCTGTCAAGCTGCTGCTCCCCTCTACTATGCGGCGAGTCAACCCTACGTTTCACGTATCCCAGCTACGCCGTCTTGCCTCATGTTCATTAAGTTGCCAAGTTTGCTTTGTTTCTCGTTTTCGCTTTTGCCTCTTGTCTCGGATTTGTTCGCCTTGCTCTTTTAATCTCCCGGTTTTGACCTCGCGCTCTCCCTTCTGGTTTTCGGCATCTTCCTTTTGACTACGGCTTTCGCTTTCCGTTTCTGCTTTGATTTTCCGCCGACTGAATTTTTGGTTCCGACCTTGCTTCCGCACCTCGACCACGCCCCTTTCAAGACTGCCGTCATCCTCCGCGTTTGGATCCATCTCGCTCCGTTCCTGTGCGTGACACATAGGTTGGGTATAGAGTGATTAAAAACAATACATCAAAGTTTATGATAAATAAATTCTCAGATTCTTCCACTGCAGGTATTAAAAAACAGTACCTGTCAATTTTTTTGTGGTCTGCACAAAACCTCTCACGGAGGAGCTTTTCCCTGAATTCGCCAGGGGTGGGCATCTCGGTTTATTCATACAGATGTACAGTACCCAATTTTATGGGGTTGTCACTGAACGATTTACCCTGACAAAGAGCAATATAAGAATAGTGCATATAAGCAATATAAGAATTCGGCATCTATTTAGAGTCTTTTTTTTTTCTTCTTAACTTGTGCTACTGCCGTTTACTTACAATATTTGTTAATTTTTTTTTTTTAATGAGGCTTGGGCTCCGAGATGTTGAGCCTACTGTACGTAGTCTAATCAGAGCTCTACCGCCCGTTTGAGTGTAATTTATAAATTATGTTTATAATAATGAAATGAGATGCCCTAAATCATGCTTTAAAATTAAGCTACAATTAATTTCAAACCTGCGGCTCACAGTTTCACTACAAAAACAGCGTTTTGATCAAAAGGTTATAAACGCATGCGATCTATCGATAAAAATCAAGACATACTGCATTGATGGATGGATGTTGTTGATAAATAGTGGTAGTAGTTAGCACTGTCGCCTTGCATCGCCAGGGTCCGGGTTCGATCCCTGGCCAGGCTCGATTCCCGTCTCTGTGTGCATGGAGTTTGCATGTTCTCCCTGTGCTTGGTGGGGTTTCCTCCCACAGTCCAAAGACATGTAGGTTAGGCTAATTGGCTTTCCCAAATTGCCCGTAGTGTGTGAGTGTGTGTCTGTGCCCTGCGATGGATTGGCACCCTGTCCAGGGTGTACACTGACATGTGCCCTAAGGCTCCTGGGATAGGCTCCAGGCCCCCTGTGACCCTGAATACAGAATTAAGCGGTATAGATGATGAGTGAGTAAGTGAGCTGTCCATTTTTTGTGTTTATCTTTTCGGTTTATTACACACCTCTGCACCACTTATTATAATAAATAGTTTTAAATGTTAGTAAATTTACCATAGCAAGAGGGGAAAAAAATATATATATATATATACTAGGAATGTAACGGTATCAAAACCTCACGGTACGGTAATACCTCGGTATGAATGGCACGGTACAGTATTTATTGAATCATTTACAGGAAAAACAAAACTAATGAAGAGACTCGAAAAAAGTGCCAGAAGTGTTTATTAAACAGTTTACATGAGCACTGAAAATATCAATTGCACAGAAATTAGCCATCTATCTGTAACCTTTGAAACAGGAACTTAAATTTTTCAATTTTAATAACAAAAAATTATTAAACCATGTAAAAAAAAAAGTTTCAATTTAGTATTCTTGAAAACTCAAAAATAAAAATAGCAGCCTACTTATTGCAGCTGGCCCATGTGCTGAATGAGTATTTGAGAACACTCACCTCATTCACTCACACACTCACTTATTTAGACAGAGACAGTTTTTTTTTTAAAGGAAATTTGTAAACGCTTCTTTTATAGTCTTTTGGCCCGACTGGATTTTGCTCCTCGTATTTTCACGTAACTTTTCGGGGTGATGATTTAACAAATGGCTCTTTTGTATTTCACCACAGTCTGGCAGTGCCTGCATACCGTGTTTTCTTTGTTTGTCACCTTTTCCCCTTTCTTGTTTCTTTTCAGAGAAAAACAGAAATGCTTCCACACATCCGATTTAAAACCCGCTTTAGGTCGACCATTTCCATCTCTTTTCCTTCGCCGCTACTAGCAGCACCCGTCATTTCCGCATTACTGGATCTGAAGCGACAACAGACCGCAAAGGATGATGGCCACGCCTGGGCTGATGGGAATTGTAGTTCCCGCTACCTCCCGTTCGCTCTGATTGCCTGAGCAAACTTTTCTCAGAAGACCTAGCGTTTTATCGAGTCATGTGACCACGGTAGTATAGAAAAAAATTGCTATTGCGGTACAACGGTATTTACAATACTGTTACATCCCTAATAGTAACATAAAGTCAGCTCAGTCGATCCCGCTAATTATCATTTACAGACCCCCAGGGTCGTACTCTGAGTTTCTCTGTGAATTTGCAGATTTCCTCTCAAACCTTAATTGCTGGAAACTGTGAGAGAGTGACACTCGGTGTCAAAATATGAGTCGCATGTGTGAAGCATGCGCTCGTAAACTAATACTTGCTCGGTTTCCGAATAAAAATTTTTTTAAATTCTTTGCTCGGTTTGCGGAACACTCGTAAACCACGTTACTCGCAATCCGAGGTTCCACTGTATGTCCATACTGGACTCAGTAGGAGTAAATCAATGTGTAGTAGGACCCACTCATAAAGCAGGTCACACTTTGGATTTAATATTATCCTTCGGATTAAGTATAGTTTGGTGTTCCACAGGGTTCAGTTTTAGACCCACTGCTTTTTTCCCTTTACATGCTTCCTCTGGGCAACATCATTCGTAAACATGGTATTAGTTTTCATTGCTATGCCGATGACACACACAATTATACGTCTCAGCAAAACCAGATGAGAAAAAACTGTTTACTAAAATTCAGCAATGTGTGCAGGACATAAGAGATTGGACATTAATTAATTTCCTTCTGCTTAGTCCTGATAAGACAGAAGTTATAGTCATAGGACCACAAGCAGCTAGACGTAAGCTTTCACATATTAAATGGCCTTTCTGTTCCATAAAGTGCAACAGTAAAAGACCTTGGTTTGATTATAGATTCCAGCCCCTCATTTGAAGCACATGTAGATAATATTACCAGGATAGCATTCTTTCACCTCAGAAATATTGCCAAGATAAGAAATATATTGTCACTAAATGATGCAGAAAAAGTAGTTCATGCTTTTATCACCTGGACTATTGTAACGCCTTACTGTCTGGTAGTTCAACTAGGTGTATAAACAAGCTTCAGTTAGTACAAAATGCAGTAGCAAGAGTCCTCATTAGAACCAGACGATACGAGCACATAACCCCTATCTTATCCACATTGCATTGGCTCCCTGTGAAATTTCACATCGATTTTAAGATACTTCTTTTGACGTATAAAGCATTAAATGGTCTCGCGCCGTAGTATCTGAGTGAACTACTAGTGTCTTACGATCCGCCACGCCTACTTCGATCAAAGGATGCTGGCTGCTTGTCAGTACCACGTTTTATTAAAACAGGGGGCAGAGCTTTTTCTTACAAAGCCCCAAAGTTATGGAATAGTCTTCCTATTAATGTTCGGGACTCAGACAGGGTCTCAGTGTTTAAGTCTAGGCTAAAAACCTATTTATTTAGTCAAGCATTTTTGTAAATAGATTAGCCTTAGGTAAAGGAGCAGATATGGGGGACTTATGGATGTAGAATATTATGGTGAACTGGTATGTTTAGATGCTGTCTTCCCCACTCTCATTGATCACTCAGGTTTGTTGACGGTGAGGTGATTGATTGCTTTACATCTTAAGGAGCCCTCATGTCTCTGTTTCCTTCTGGCTCTCCCTTGTAGTTATGCTGTTATAGTTAGTCCTGCCGGAGTCCCTGCTTGCACTTTGCACTAAATATGCATTCACCTTATACATTGTTTGACTGTGACCATAGCTAACTGCCATCTCTCCATCTCTTCTGCTCTCTCATCCTGGAGTCCTGTTTCTGGTTGGAGATCTCGTCGCATGGATGCCTCGTGTGGTCTGCCTGGGATGCGTGTGGATGGTTCCACTTTTACACGAAGACAGTCCTGTCCTCGACTGATGCAGACAGCTGTTCTCTGGGGATCTGTGACTTCAGTCGTTCAATAGTTCAGGACTGGGATTTCCTACAGTCTCCCTGAGTCTCCAGAAACAAACTGGACTCCATTTAATTAAACACATCTCCTGTTATACTGAACTTCCAGTCTTACACAGTATGATGCAGATCAATCCCTGCTATCCGTTTTCACCCAAATGAGGATGGGTTCCCTGTTAAGTCTGGTTCCTCTCAAGGTTTCTTCCTATTACCATCTCAGAGAGTTTTTCCTTGCCACCGTCGCCCTCGGCTTGCTCATCAGGGATAATCTTATAATTTTGATTCATACACATTCACATTTCATAAAAACTTAATACTTTTGATTGTGTAAAGCTTCTTTGTGACAGTGTCAATTCTTAAAAGCGCTATACAAATAAAATTGAATTGAATTGAATATAAGCTTTGGCAAAAAGGCACGAGATTATAGACTAGAGCACGCTAAAATTCGGCAAGAGTTAGAGGGAGAGTTATATGGAGTAGAGTGGTGAATGGTGAATATAGAGTAGAGCAGGTGTGCTCAAGCATGATTGAATGAGGTGGCAAAATGGAAGCAGCGGAATGGAGTGTGGAAAGGAATTGCGAGTGATCATGGCTTGTCTCGAGAAGTGGGCGTTACCTGGCATACCGTGACAGTGATGATATGATCGGTCCAGACTAAGAATGGAGAAGCAGTTCCCTCCAACCACTGTCTCCACTCATCTAAGGCAAGCTTTACCGCCAACAGCTCCCGATCTCCTATGTCATAATTTCTCTCTGCAGTGGTGAGGCAACGGGAGAAGTAAGAGCAGGGGTGTAGCTTATCATCCTTGGGAGATCATTGAGACAAGATGGCCGAACTCTTCCTCCACCACAAACTGAAGGGAAGGATGTGGGATGGTTAGGATGGGTGCAGATGTGAATCTGTGCTTGAGGTCAGAGAATGCCTTTTCATCCTGTTTGTTCCAGAGAAAGGGGACTCTTGTGGAGGTTAGCGCAGTGAGTGGAGTTGCGAACAAACCATAATTCCTGATGAAGCACCTGTAAAAATTAGCAAACCCCAGGAACCTTTGGAGGTCTTGCCTTGAGTTGGGAGTGGGCCAGTCTGTGACGGCCGTTAACTTGGATGGCTCCATCTGTAAGCTAGAAGGAGCAATAATGAACCCAAGAAAGGATACAGATCTGCAGTGAAATTCACACTTCTCTGCTTTTACATAGAGTTCATTTTCCAGGAGTCTTTACAGGACCTGTCGGACGTGCAGCCTGTGCTCTTCCAAGGAATGAGAGAAGATTAAGATGTCATCAAGGTAAACAAAGATGGAGATGTTTAAAAAGTCTCTCAGGACATCATTCACTAGGGCCTGAAAAACAGCAGGGGCGTTGGTCAGTCCGAAAGGAACTACTAGGTACTTGTGGTGGCCCGTTGGGGTATTAAAGTCTTCCATTCATCCCCCTCTCTTTTTCTCACCAGATGATAAGCATTCCGCAAGTCTAACTTAGCGAAAACACACACCTATTGCAGGAGCTCGAAGGCAGTAGACATGAGAGGAAGGGGATAGCAGATCTTGATGGTAATGGCATTTAGCCCACAGTAGTCAATGCATGGGCGAAGGGACTTGTCCTTCTTGTCCACGAAAAAGAAACCGGCGGGGAGAAAGGTCGGATGATCCCTGCGGCCAGTGATTTGGTGATGTATTTGTTCATGGCCTCCCTCTCTGGGGGAGATAGGGAGTACAAATGTCCCTTGGTGGGGGTAGAACCTGGACAGAGATCAATGGAGCAATCGTAAGGTCTGTGCGGTTGCAGAGAGAGAGCATGTGCCTTACTGAACACTTGGCGGAGGTCGCTGTACTCAGGTGGGACGTTGGAGAGGTCAGAGAGTTCCATAACATCCTCAGTAGCAGAGAACGATGAGTGGGTTCTAGCAGAGTGAAGGCATGAGGAGAGGCAGGCAGGGCTCAAATCAAGGATGGTGCTCTTGGCCCAGTCAATGTTGGGATTATGTCTGGTCAACCATGAGGTGCCAAGAACGACAGGGGCATGAGAGTCCTTCATGATGAGGAAGGAGATAATCTCAATGTGATTACCTGAGATTCTTAGGGTGACTGGAGGTGTGCAGCGAGTGATGGATGGAAGGGAATTTCCATCGAGGGCCTGGACAGATAGCAGGTTATCTAGGGGTAAAAAAGGGATCTTCAGTTCCGTTGCTTTTGCAGCACAGATCAGGTTTTGGTCTGATCCAGACTCAATGAGGGCTTTTAGTGGTTGAATTTTCCCATTACAGACGATCATAACCGGTAGTAAGGGGCATCAGCTTGGGAGGTTTGTTTGAGAAGGGCCCTCCAAGGCTCCCAGTTTCATTGTGGTCCCTCTCCTTTTAACGGGCATTGGAAGCGAAAATGGCCTACTTGACCGCAGTAGTAGCAGGCTTATCCTGCCAACGCTGATGTTCCTCGGGAGAGATTCGACTGATGTTCCTCGGGGCCGGTCGACCTGCATAGGCTGGACAGAGGAATCAACGGTATGTTGGGGGGAGATTGGTCTTGTCCTTACTAGAGGTTGTGTGCGTTCTCTGCGTCTGAGTCGGAGACACATATCGATGCGGCCCGCTAGATCCATGAGCTCTGCATTTGCCCAGCTGCCTCCCGACCTGAAAGGGAGCCGCCATTTCATTGGTGAAAGCGTTGTAGTTAGTGCAGCAAGGATCATCAGCGTCCCACAGCGCTGTTCCCCACTACTCACATGCTTTTCCAGAAAGGAGGGTGATAATATAAGCTATTTTAGAATATTCAGTGAGAAATGTTGAGGCCTGTAGTTCTAAAGAAAGTGAGCATTGAGAGAGGAAAGATCTGCAGGTGCCAAGTTCTCCGTCATAGGACTGAGAGGGTGGAGCTGGAGCTGGGGGAGATGCAACCTGATATACAGTATGCTGGAGAAACTTCCAGGTGGGAAGACACTGCTTTGTAATAATAATAATAATAATAATAATACATTTTATTTATAATGCACTTTATATTTGAAGCAAATTTCAAAGTGCTTCAAATTATTTCAACCGAAAAAGCTCTAATAAAAAGGTTAAGTTTTAAGACCAGATTTAAAATCATTAACAGTCTGTGGCATCCTCAGATACTCTGGAAGAGTATTTCATAGGCTAGGTGCCACTGAGCAAAAAGCCCGATCTCCCATACTGTAGTATGAAGCTTGGTCTTCTGAGGTTTTAGAAGATGACCTGAGACAGAGCGGAGGTTGTGTGTAGATGTATGTGAAGTGATAAGTTCTTTGAGATAGGGAGGGGCATCCACATAGATGCACTGGTGGGTAAGTAATTCTGAATGAAACAGGGAGCCAATGAAGAGATTTAAGGATGGGCGTAATACAATCATATTTATGTGCTCGCATCAGGATCTTAGCAGCGCAATTTTGAATATACAGTAGCTTTTGAAGGCTTTTTCCAGAAGTCCCAATGAGGAGAGCATTACAGAAGTCCAGCCTGGAGGAGACAAACGCATGAACTAACTTTTCCCTATCTGCAAATGTAAGTGCTGGACGCAGTTTAGCAATGATCCTGAGGTGAAAGAAAGATGTCTTACACAAATGTTTGATATGGGCCTCATACGTCAAACGAGATTCCATTTTAACCCGAGGTTAATAACAGATGTCGACAATGGGATATTCTGACCAAAAAAGGTGATGCTAGTGATGTTAGATGTCCTAACCTGGTGTGGGGTGCCTACTAAAATAGCTTCAGTCTTTGAGCTGTTCAGCTGCAGGAAATTTTGCTTCATCCATGACTTTACCTCCTCCAAACAGATGGTCAAAATGGATGATGGTGGAATAGATGAGGTTGACTTTATCCTGAGGTAAAGCTGAGTATCATCAGCATGGCAATTAAATAAACTTTTGTGCCAGCTGATGATACAGCCCAGAGGAAGAATATACAGTCGATGTACGGTATACAGTCGTGGCCAAAAGTTTTGAGAATGACACAAATATTAGTTTTCAAACAAAGTTTGCTGCTAAACTGCTTTTAGATCTTTATTTCAGTTGTTTCTGTGATATACTGAAATATAATTACAAGCACTTCATACGTTTTTGCTTTTATCGACAAGTACATGACATTTATTCAAAGAGTCAGTATTTGCAGTGTTGGCTGTTCTTTTTCAGGACCTCTGCAATTTGACTGGGCATGCTCTCAATCAACTTCTGGCCCAAATCCTGACTGATAGCAACCTATTCTTTTATAATCACTTCTTGGAGTTTGTCAGAATTAGTGGGTTTTTGTTTGTCCACCCACCTCTTGAGGATTGACCACAAGTTCTCAATGGGATTACGATCTGGGGAGTTTCCAGGCCATGGACCCAAAATATTAACGTTTTGGTCACACAAGATTCTATTATGTATTCTTACAAGCCTTGGAATTTGTGGAACAGCGTGGCAATGGTTTGCTTCTTACCTAGAATATATCTGGGCGTATGAGGTAAAATGGAGGGGATCTACATCTGCCCCATATAGACTCTCTACTGGTGTCCCGCAGGGCTCAGTACTTGGTCCTTTTCTGTTCTCCCTCTATACCCGGTCTCTTGGTAAGGTCATATCATCGCATGGATTTTCATACCATTGTTATGCAGATGACACTCAACTTCTCTCTCAAATTCTCTCCTTTCCTCCCTCTGACACTCAGGTTTCCACCCGGATCTCAGCATGTCTGGCAGACATCTCATCCTGGATGGCAGCTCATCAGTTGAAACTCAATCTGAGTAAAACCGAATTGTTGTTCATCCCTGGTGACTCATCCCCAGGTCAAGATCATGTGGTATCCCTGGACAACAATCAAATCACTCCTTCAGCCACTACCCGCAATCTTGGGGTAACCATGGACAATCATCTGTCATTTTCCCCACACATCGCTAACCTTACTCGCTCTTGTAGATTTCTTCTTTATATATCAGAAAAATCCGCCCATTTCTTTCTTCACAGGCTACTCAGGTGCTTGTTCAGTCCCTTGTTATTTCAAGACTGGACTACTGCAACTCACTTCTGGCTGGCCTGCCCCTGTCCACGACTCGTCCTCTGCAACTGATTCAGAATGCAGCAGCACGTCTCGTTTTCAACCTTCCCAAGTTCTCCCACACCACCCCACTCCTCCGCTCCCTGCACTGGCTTCCTGTAGCTGCCCGCATCAAATTCAAAACACTGATGCTTGCCTACAAAGCTAAAAATGGCCCAGCACCCACTTACCTCTCTGCTCTAATCACACCACGCACTGCGCCACGTTCCCTCCGATCCTCCAGCACTGCTCGCCTCATCCCACCATCACTCAGGGATCGAGGGCGGCATTCATCCAGACTCTTTTCTGTTCTGGCACCTAGGTGGTGGAACGAACTTCCTCTAGATGTCTGTACAGCAGAGACTTTGACGATATTTAAACAACGACTCAAAATGTATCTATTTCTCCAGTAGTTACAGGACTAACCCCCCCCCCCCCAAAAAATAAAAATAAAAAACAACTCTTCCCAGTTGTGTTAGACTAATGGCACTTAGTTATTGATCTAGTTAACCCAGTGTAAGTATCTATCCAGTGATGTAAACTTTAAAGCACTTTTTATAAGTTGCTCTGGATAAGAGCGTCTGCCAAATGCCTAAATGTAATGTAAATGTCCCTGAGCCACTTAGTTATCACTTTTGCCTTATGGCACGGTGCTCCATCGTGCTGGAAAATGCATTGTTCTTCACCAAACTGTTGCTGGATTGTTGGTAGAAGTTGCTGTTGGAGGGTGTTTTGGTACAATTCTTTATTCATGGCTGTGTTTTTGGGCAAAATTGTGAGTGAGCCCACTCCCTTGGATGAGAAGCAACCCCACACATGAATGGTCTCAGGATGCTTTACTGTTGGCATGACACAGGACTGATGGTAGCACTCACCTTTTCTTCTTCGGGCAAGCCTTTTTCCAGATGCCCCAAACAATCGGAAAGAAGCTTCATCCGAGAATATGACTTTGCTCCAGTCCTCAGCAGTCCATTCGCCATACTTTTTGCAGAAGATCAATCTGTCCCTGATGTTTTTTTGGAGAGAAGTGGCTTCTTTGCTGCCCTTCTTGACACCAGGCCATTTTCCAAAAGTCTTCGCCTCACTGTGCGTGCAGATGTGCTCACACCTGCCTGCTGCCATTCCTGAGCAAGCTCTGCACTGGTGGCACTCCGATCCTGCAGCTGAATCCTCTTTAGTAGACGATCCTGCCGCTTGCTGGACTTTCTTGGACGCCGTGAAGCCTTCTTAACAAGAATTGAACCTCTTTCCTTGAAGTTCTTGATGATCCTATAAATTGTTGATTTAGGTGTAATCTTAGTAGCCACAATATCCTGAAAGTCTATTGTTATTTCTATATTTAAAGTTTGATGTCTTTAAATTTATTTTTTAATAATAACAATAAACAGGTTGTCAGCTAGTGAACTTGATCGTCTGTCTAAACAACATTTAACCAATGTTTTTTTTTATTTATCATTATTGTACAGTAAATGTTCATAGCTCTGATTCTGATTTTTCATGTTTGTTGTATAAAGTACTCCGATGTGGAAATTACCATCACTGTAGTATTTCTTGGATACAACATATTGTTAACACAATGTCCTGCATCAGTCCCTTCACGATTTTCCCTGAAAAACCTTGTACAGTGAAACTGCTCTTGCCATACACTATGCGGTGCATCAATCCCTTATTCCACATCTCACAGATTAAACCTCTGGTTTCATGTCCATTTAAATTAGATGCCTATTGCAAGAATGCTTCAAGTCAATTAACCTGCTCACTTGGACTTCCTTTCATTATCCTTTCTTTAGGGGGTAAATTTAACATTGGATTAGTTAGTTTAGTTTGAATAGTTGCTCGGGAGGAATATTCCTCGCTCTTTGCTTCTGGGTCTGCCAAACCCTACTACGCCGTTGACTAGCTCACTGCTACGTCCCAGGGCATTCCCTGGTCACCTAGGAAGTCACCTGCTGCACATAGACTCACAACAATGCCTGTTCATTTGTTGCTTAAAGGTGCATCATTTTGCCAACTTCACTCTACTTCAGAAAACCTATAAATTCCTCAGTGTGTCTGAGTGTTCTACTGGGTTCATTGTTTCTGTCTCACCCATGACACTGTGACCTTGATTTCCAAATGAAATGCAAAATTAATTTTTGAAAACAGGCTTTGGACCACTGAGCAACAGGTCCAGTTCTATTTCTCCTTAGACCAGGTAAGACACTTCTTACGTTGTCTCTGATTGAGGAGTGGCTTGATGCTACAAATGCAACAGTTGTACTGTAGCCCATTTCCTGAAGACATCTTTGTATGGTGGCTCTTAATGTACTGACTCCAGCGTCACTCCACTCCTTCTGAAGTTCTTGAATTAGCTTTGTATGAGGATCTTCTTGCTCCTGTGCGTGTGCATCTTTTTTGCCTCACTTTTAATTCCAGTCACCTTTTCATGAATATGCTTCGATACAGCACTCTGTGAACAGCTAGCCCTTTCAGTGATGACCTTTCGTGGCTTACCCTTCTTGTGGAAGTGTCAAAGGGGCCTCTGGACAACTGTCAAGGCAGCTGTCTTACTCATCCATACTTCATCATGCACTGAACTAGACAGAGGGATACATGGTATTTTACTATATGTAATTTACATGAAACTCAAAAAAGCTTGAAATATTTCACTTTATATGCAATGCATCTAGAATATGTGAGAAGTTCAGTTTTAATTGAATTATGAAAAATTTATTTCATGAAAAGTTAAGGAGGTAAAAGTGCTTAAAACATCTTGAGTTGTTTAGAATTGTTTAATTTGCTCTTGGTAGTTGTTCATAGTTGTTCATAACTCAATTTACTGTTCAAAGTGGCGCAGCAGCAAATGTATCAAATCAACTACTTAATACATTCTGGGGAAAAAAAAACTCATCACCAAAATGTGGCTAAAGTGGATAATTTGATAATTTAATAAGGAGAATGCATTTTCTTAGGTTTCAGGAAAATCTTTTCCCCCTTACTACTGGCTGTGAAAGTTTCGAAGATGACTGAAATGCAGTCAGATACATGTGTTTCTAAAATACAACACAGTGTGCCTGTAATACATTGAGCAGAATGATTTAGAAAGACTGTATTTTTAATTTAAGCAGGGGAACAGATTTTTTTGTAGAAAGATCAGAGAATACTGATTGACATTATTCCTTCAACAAAAATGAATCACGTGTGCAGACCTCTACCAAAGCAGAATATTTGCCAGTTTGCCAGTCTAGAGTATTCAGGTGTGTTAACAAAATGCCAAATGAGAAAGACATAAGCAATGGTCTTTCATAAGTGCACATAATGTCACATAAGTGCAGGTCTTGTTGCTGCACATCAATATATAAAAGAGTTTGGAGTTCAACATTCTACAGTGAGAAAGATTACTCACAAGTGGAAAGCATTCAGGATAGTTGCCAATCTTCCCAGCACATTCACCCCAAGGTTAGACCATGCGATGGTCAAAGAAATACAAAAAAATGTAAGAGTTACATTTCAGACCCTACAAGCCTCACTGAGCAAGTTAAATGGCCAGTTCCATGTTTGGGGAACCAAACAGCATTTCAGCAGGAACACCTCACACCCACGGTCACATGGTGGAGGGGTGGTGATTTGAGCTCCACTTTTGTGTCCATAGGACATTGTTTCAGAAGCATTGTGCGTTATGCAGTGAGTAACTCAACTGAAATGCTGTGGTGGGACCTTAACAGAGCTGTTCATAAAAGCAAATTTCCAAAAGCCTTTAATGTTGTAAAGAATACATTCCTTTAAAAAACTGATAACTAAACCATACTGTCGCTACTGACATAACACATTAAAATGAGAGAGAAATCATCAAAATGCTTGTTTGTGCGCAAAGAGTTAGGTAGTGTGTGATGTCATGAGTTAAATCTGCACCTACAGTGTGGGCAGCCCGAGAAACATTGGGAAACAGAATTTTCTGGAATTGCTGTTTTGCTCACAGCAAGCGACTTGTGTCCTTTTAATTACAGAACATTACAAGTACATTGACATTACAATGGTCATATCAGCACCATCAGTAATGTTGCTTCTATGTGTCTAAAATATACTAGCAACATTAATGATGTCAAATATGAAACGTTAATAATGTGACATCACAGGGACTTAATATGTTTGTATTAAGGATAGCTGTCAGGTTCAAAAATGTTTATAACTATAAAAGACTAACAACTGAACAAACCAAATTAACCAGAAGAGCATCAGGAGCCAGCTTTACAGTTTCACAAAAATAAAGTCACATTGCTGAGCTTCACTGTACTTTATTTCCCTGGCAGGTTTTTGAAAAGTGTTCTTTAACCATGAACTTTCTCAGTCCTGATGCATGCTCCCTGTCTGAGTGCCTGATAGAGGATAAAGCTGAGATTGAATTTCTGCATTCTAAGCCCACTTGCTTCATTATCTTTGGAAAACCAGTAAGTTTTACATTCCGTTTGGCTTAAAAATACTTCAGGGCACTTTAAAAATTATTATTTTATTTGTTTGTTGCATCCTCAATTATCAAGTGTTTACTATAATACATGCGATTTTATTATACAGTACAGACAGAAAGTTTGGACACACCTTCTCGTTCAAAGAGTTTGAATTTGTATTATGGCAAGATAAAAGCAGCTAAGTAAAGAAAAACGAGTGGCCAATCATTACTTTAAGAAATGAAGGTCAGTCAGTCCGAAAAAGTGTCCCCAAGTGCAGTCACAAAAACCATCAAGCGCTACAAAGAAACTGGCTCACATGCGGACCGCCCCAGGAAAGGAAGACCAAGAGTCACCTCTGCTGCGGAGGATAAGTTTATCCGAGTCACCAGCCACAGAAATCGCAGGTTAACAGCAGCTCCACACAGAGTTCTAGCAGCAGACACATCTCTAGAACAACTGTTAAGTGGAGACTGTGTGAATCAGGCCTTCATGGTAGAATATCTGCTAGGAAACCACTGCTAAGGACAGGCAACAAGCAGAAGAGACTTGTTTGGGCTAAAGAACACAATAAAGAAAGCTCTTTGAATGAGAAGGCGTGTCCAAACTTTTGGTCTGTACTGTACCTGGAACAGTACATCATGTGTCAAATACACTATGTGGCTAAAGGTTTGTGAACTCCTGCTCATCATCCTTGCATGTGGTTCTCCAAACTGCTGCCACAAAGTCTGAAGCACTCAGTTGTACAAAATGTCTCTTTACATTGTAGCATTACAGTTTTCCTTCACTGGGGCTAAGAGGTCCAAACCCTTATCCAGCAAAACGATGCCCCTGTCAGATCCACAAAGCCAGCTCCATGAAGGCATAAACGTGTGTGTTAAATTTGAAGTGGAAGAACTTTGGTATCCTGCACAGAGCTCTGACTGAACTTAACCCCACTGAACACCTTTGGGATGAATGAATCTTGAATTTGGAATCTGCAGGAAATTAACAAGCATGTGGCTGTGAAGATCAAGTGTCCACATACTTTTGACCGCACAGTGTATCAACCATTATTTGCCACATATTGAAGTTGCTCTGAAAGTGTAAATATAAAAATTGAAAAAAAAAATTATTTGTGTACACTTGAAAGTAATGTTTTTATTTTATAGGGTACTGGGAAGTCGACCCTTGCTAAAAAAATTGCCCAGGCTTGGGGATGTGTCCTCATCGATGGTAACATTTACTCTGTACTTTAAATCACTCGGCCACTTCCAGCTCTGCACCTTTGTGTATTGTTTATACTTTTCTCTTTCAGACACAGAGTTGCTCAGCAGTCACATTCATGATGGTACAGAGCAAGGGACAAAGGTGTGTGTTTGTGTGTATTCTGTGTTATTTTCATTATAGAGTTAAAGTCGTGGACCCAGAGGCACTTTTGTACCATGATGTATTGGATGTGATTAGTTTTTAGCAATTCTGGCTGAAGGAAACAGCATTCCAGAGGAGATGATGATGACATTAGTTCTTGAAAAACTAAAAACACCAGAAGTGGAAAACTATGGTAAGATGACTTAAGGCAACTTAATCAATTTACTGCTGTTAATGATTTCAAGAGATCTTTCATTTCACAGAAAGGCAATTATAGAGGCGGAGAACTGAGAACAACTTTTAAAACCCATGAAAAGACTTTTTTAAATTTGTCTGTGTTGTTCTTGATCAGGCTATGTTCTGTCATGTCTACCATCAATGTCTGGGGAATATCTAAAGATACAAGAGCAAATAGAATTGATTAAAAATCAAAAGCACCCTCCAAACATCATCATTAACATTAAGGTATATTCCTAACTTATCTTGTTTTTCCAGAGCTGAGTATAATTGAACACATTGTTTCAGTAAGAATCTGAAATAATATGATATCAATGTTTAATATGGACCAAAAGTTAAGCACACACCTGAATCGTGAACAGCAATGTAAAGTCATCTGTGTCTATTTGAATAGTTTGGATGATTTCTGCTTGTTGTCCTTGGATTGTAGTGTGCAGACAAGGACCTGATCAATCGGCTTGCAGGCCAGAGGCAGCACCCGAACATGCAGCAGGGGAATCCGGTGAAAAAGGTGTCATCTACGATTGATGCAGAGCGAACAGGTGAGGAAGAGGAGGATGAGCCGGTTGAGGAGGAGGCACAGGAAGAGGTAAGCGGTTATAAATGCTAACAATTGTGCTTAACAATCATAATCATTATATAATTAGTATGGGATAGAATAGTACAAAGATGTTTAAAAGTTTGATTTGTTTAAATCAACCCAATACCAATGTTGTCCCAATGTCTGTAACATTGTCATTTTAACCTCACTACCACATTTTGACAACCAAAATTCCTGTTGGGTAATAATTATATACCATAATAGTTGTGTGTTTGTGTGTGTATGTGCACAGAAGGACAAGATGAGTGACTTGGTCAGGTTAAAAGAGCATTGTCCAGAGGAGGCCCATCGCAGGATTCTCCTTTATAAAGACACAATGCTCAAGCCTTTGGAGGTGGGAAAAT
Organism: Clarias macrocephalus; assembly: GCA_011419295.1. Taxonomy (NCBI): domain Eukaryota; kingdom Metazoa; phylum Chordata; class Actinopteri; order Siluriformes; family Clariidae; genus Clarias; species Clarias macrocephalus. The sequence continues at coordinate 18,712 of JAAGKR010001730.1, forward strand.
CTCAAGTCTGTTGTTTACATAGCTACAATAAAGAATTATTAGAATACTTTATGTAAATACAGGTAAACCTTGGAGTGCAAGCATAATTTGTTCTGGAAGCTTGCTTCTAATCCAAAGCACTCATATATCAAGAAATAATGGAAACTCAGATGATTTGTTTCACAATCAAGAAATATTCATATAAAAATTAATACAAAATATAAAGTAAAAACAAAACAAATTAACCTGCACTTTACCTTTGAAAAGAATTGTAGCTGGTGTGAGTGAAATGAGAGAGAGTAAAGAAGGAGTAGGCAGTTGTTGTGTAGGATGACTTTCTCACACACACACACACACACACACACACACACACACACACACACACACACACACACACACACACACACACACACATACGCAGACGAAGGTACTCATTATCCAAGGTTTTACTGTATGTGTAACCTATATATACTAATGTCAAACATAATGTGTAATATTGTAGCATAAACCACTATGTACAATCTATAGATTTATTTTACATAACAGTTATATCACAAAATAATTTTAGCAAACAATCTATTTCAATGTAAGGCATTTCAGCATTCCAAGTCAGAACACAGAATGAAGGAGACACAGATGAGGAAAAAAGTGCTTTTTTTATTAGTAAAAACTAAGAGAGAAAGGAGTGAGTAGTGAATGTAGAGGAGAGAAGGGTGCAAGGTTGAAGCCTTTGGTGAGGTTGACCGCGCTCTGCAAAAACACTCAGTGGCCGACATCAAACGAGTTTGGAGACGGTGATACCAATGAGGTGGTTGAAGTTTGGTAGTGCCCCCTTCATGGCAGATTCCTTGGGGGTGAGGGTCTTCGGGAACGATTGGAGTCTTCTTTAGTATACAAAAGGAGAGCCATATGTACTGTAAGTCAAGAGTATAGTCCCTGAGTATAGTACTCTTTGGACTGATACTTAGCGGTCCTTTTATTGTGGCCTGATGACTGTAGGATGGTAAGTGCTGATGTGCTGCCAGGCACAGAGAATTACAGCACAACGGAACTGGCCTTGGTTCTGAACATACTTCTTTGTTTTCGGTCTTTGCTAGGTATGAGAAGAGTGTGAACAATTTGGTTGCAGGCCTTCTGTCATATTCAAGTTGTGAATTTCTTTTACAATTAATATTAGTAAAAATTCAGACCTGCTAAGGAATCTAAATAACATTCTTTAATACATTAACACTACTTTATACTTTTATTTCCACATGAAGTCTGCCCTTATCCATAGTACACTATACTGTGCAAGTCTCGTTGTAGTAAAATATCAGGTTGTCCATGCCTCATTTTAAACCAATCCAGATTTTACAATCTTTTTAACAAGTAGAACACTATCAGATTTATTTTTGCTTGAGGGAAGGGTGATTCTGTGTGTTATGTGTTTAGAACTTCATGGCATCTCATGATCCCCGGTATTTACTTGAAATTGATGGAAACAAAGATCCAAAGGAGAATTTTGGGGTTAGTGACCTCCATCATATTGAGCTGCATTGACTTGATTCTTCAGCTGTTCATAAGTGTATGAAGCTTTTTAATTGTCTTTTGTATGTATGTGTATATAGTGTCTAATATCTCACCTGGACTCCATGGCTGTCAGGAGAGCAGCTGTACCTGTGCGCTTGGTAAACACAGATGAAGAGGAACTTCCTAAGGACATGGGCATTGTACATTAAAAAAAAAAAAATCTCTCTGATTACAAACAAGGCCAGGTGCTGCTGCTCCTGTTTTACATGCATATTCCATGTTTTATATCATGTAGGAAGAGCAGTTGAACATGCTGTCCTACAGCAAGACCATAGCTCCAGGATTCCGGTGGCAGAGGAGTCGCTGGGGCTGCACTTGCCCTGTTGCTTTCAAAGAAGGCAGAATGATCAAAGGCAATCCTGAATTTTCTGTCAGGTCAGTGAATGAAGGTGGACGATAAAGAAAAGCTGCAGACTGTAGACTTCACAAAGCTGACCTGAGCATATGGAATAGAATTAGTTGCTTGTTGTGCTTGGCAAACACATCACGCCTTTTCTTCAACCAAACAGTTGCTCATCTGTTTTTTTACTTATTATTTCTTTTATGTGGTTCCTTACATCTGTTTATTTATGGGTTTTTATTTGTTTGTATTTTTTCCCTTTGCACCAGCTTCTTGAATAAAATATATGTCCTGTCCTCCCAAGAAGCTCTGCAGAAGTTTCTGGTGAAGCCAAGATGGTACCTACTCCCACCTATGCCACGCTCACCCTGCAGAGTGGCTGTGATTGGCCCATCACAGTCAGGAAAGAGCACTCTGAGCACACTTTTGGCTGAGTATTACGGTGCAGTTGTGATAGATATGAAGAAACTGATGGAAGGGGTCATGGACAAAATGAGGCAAGAAAGGATGGAGAAAGCACAGCAGGAAGCAACAATTTCAGCAATGGAGAAGGTCAAGGTCCAGATGCACAAGGATGAGTGTGGTGAGAGCTGCCTGTGAAACTCCTTATACTAGAATTCAATTCTACAACAGCAATTTGACTTCAATTCAATTTAAGGAATTTCTTTAGTAGTTAAGTTCATAGTATGTATTATGTGTCTTTCTCTGTGGATGATGATAGGACCGGTGTCTGTGAGGAAGGAAACTTAAAAGGTTACAGCTCAGATGTACAGGTTCACTGTCATAACTTTTGTTTGTCACCCCTCATGCTTTTGTTCGTTGCCATGTACTGTATGTTGCTGTAGAAATGGAGGTGATGGAGAATCACCCACATGTTCAAGCTTTTGTAGAAGAAGCCATGAAACAAGCAGAAAAGATGCCAATAGAACAACTGGATGATGTGTGTGCAGATGTCCTGGAAAAATGGATCAGACAGGTATGACATGTGGCATGTATTGTGAGCATGTAGTGTAGCATAGTGACATGCAGGGCACTGGTAAATAATGTACAGTGTGATGTGTCTTATACTTTTCTTTTATTGTATAACAGCAAAATATGTTGTAAATAATTTATATGATATCTATTAATCACCCCATTCAGTCATACTGGTGTAGTGTCAGGTCTCTGATAGGGGTGTAATCTGATTTGTTAGATTGAGGTAGAAGATGCAGATGCTGTGTTTAAAAGAGGCTGGGTGTTGGACAACTACCCCACCACCAAATCTCAGCTGATAGACATTCAGGAGCTGCATCCTGACCTCATGCCTGATGTGGTGTTCTGTCTCAGTGACAGCGAGGAAGAAGGTGAGGCTGAGATTTTAACAGGCCCACACATATAGTACTTGAAGGGATAAGCATGCCAGATTTTGCAGTCTTTTCAAGAAGTACACACTTTTTAAATCACTAACAGGACTATTTTTGCTTGAGGGAAGGCTAACTGTTGTCATGTTTAGTAGTAAGGGCGGATGCAGATGCAGGCTGAGTACAAGGAATCTTTTATTCTTTCGTTTCCCTTCTCTTACACGTTTCCAAAAAAACGGTCAAACAATAATTAAATAGAGAAATCAACAAACAAACACTCCTGGCTGGGGCTGCAGGCGGGCACGCGGAGGAAATCCCGGGGGCGAAAATCACACACAAAAAAAACACAAAGAGTCTCTCTGTCATAAACTTGACATTGACCTTCAACGGAAGCTTGTCCTGCACTGCAGATACGGCTCAGTCCTGGGGAGGAACACACGAATACAAGACACATGACGGCACATGTACACACTCAACATAGACATGAACAACAGTGAACAGACAAAGGGCTATGGGACCGGCTGGTATAAATAGGAAGACACACTAGGGAGACACAGGTGAACTTGATTTAGTGCTAATGTGAGACATATACACGTGTAGACACACTAGGTGGAGGTAAAGAGACTGCGGTGGTACAGGTGTGACAACTGTGTGTGTTTAGGACTTCATGGCATCTCATGATCCCCAGTATTTATTTGAAATTGATGAAAATTGATGGACAGTAATTTATTGCATTTAACGTCCACTCTCTTAATGTGTTTAGCACTGAGATTGTGCCTGAAGGTGCATTTGGTTATTCATCATTCGGCACTTATCTTTTTGAAGGTTTATAATGAAATAAACTTCAATATTTATTGACAGGAAGCACAGTTCTGAGGAGGATTTATGAACAGAAGAAGGAGGAGGTGGATGCAGTTGTACTTGCTGAACTACAGGAGGCGCAGCGACAGAAAGCAGGAGAAAGCCAAATTCCCCAGTAAGTTATAAGATCTGAGATAAACTAAAAAAGAATTAGAGCTAAACTTCTAGATCAGAATCAGTTTTATTAGCCAAGAATGCAAGCATACAAAGAAAGTAAGTACAACGGAACCTTGGATTGCAAGTAACTTGGTCTGAGAGTGTTTTGTAAGACAAGCTAAATTTTTACAGAAATTCTATCTTGATAAACGAACATGGTCTTGAAATACGAATAGCATGCATGCACTTTGTCTGCCGAGCGACACTTGATATCAATTGAGCCAATGGTTCTTCTCTCTGAGGTTTTTCTTCACGCTGTGGGATTGTGGGTAATCCATCCCGTGCTCGGTCTCAGTGCATGAGTCACTTGTACAGTCAACTTTTGTGCGTGTGCATTTACTATAACATTGTAAATACTTGTGTGCATGCATAAAAAAATTTTAGTTTCGTGTCCAAGTATAACACACTTTAGTAACTGAGTTGCAACAATGGCCCTGTAGCAGTGCGGGAGATCGATCTTTTTAACAACAATGCAACGTCACATTTCTGTGAAATCCTCAAAAGGAGGCAAAAGCAAGTGTTAGAGAGGTTCCTTGTTAAAAAGTTTGCAGAGAGACTCTCTGTCAGAGAGGAATGATTCCATTAGTGTGTGTGTGTGTGTGTGTGTGTGTGTGTGTGTGTGTGTGTGTGTGTGTGTGTGTGTGTGTGTGTGTGAGCATGTGTTTGCAAAAGTCGTCCTACCACTCCACACCAGCCACAATTCTTTTCAAAGGTAAAGTGCAGATAATTGTTTTTACTTTATATTTTTTATTAATAATTTTTATGATAATATTTTTGGGTTGTGAAACAAATCAGATTTTACATAATTTCTTAAGGGAAAATGAGCTCTGGATTACAAGCACATTTTAGGACGAATTATGCTCGCAATCCAAAGTTTAACTGTATTTGTAATATATAAAAGTTATATATAATTTATAGATATATTGTATGTAGAGATACAGTGGGATAATACTTCATATGCATGAAGACAGTGTCCTGTTTTACAGAAGATCCAGTTTTACACCTTGTATTTACTGTACTATGTTCAGTCAGCAGGTGCTGGTGTCAGAAGAGGCTCAGACAGGGGATGTACTGTCCACACTGGAGGTGGTGCCTGAGGAGTCTGATGTTACTGGTACTGCAGATTCACTACTATATCAGTTTACTGTCTCAGCCAAGGCAACATGATGCAATCTCATGATGAGATTTTTCTCAACTTCTGACTACCTTTGTTGAAATTAGACAGGGTTTTAAGTTTTAACAGGAGTTATATCAACTTGGATCCTCCCATTTACCAAATGGTGATATTCATGGTCCTTAGGACTACAGAAATTTCTACAGCTTAAAGTTAACTTGTTTATTCCACAACTCAATGGTTAGGTAAAAAAATACACAGCTCTGGCTTCAAGCCCAACATAAACTATAATAAACATTTATGAATCTTTCATATACTGAAACAGTCTGCCATACAACCTCATTGTAGCACATTAATTTACTGAATAAAACAAATCTATATAAAAACGCCTCTTGTTAAATGGCATTTTTAGTTTATGTAATATGTACGTCACTGAATATGTATTTGAGAGCTAACAACAAGCTTCTTGCGAGCATGTCTGTTTTCCTCATAAACATTCACAGCAAAAGGCTTGTCTTACGAGACCTGTCAGCATCGTGAGCCAAGCTCAAAAAAATCGTCTGAATTGCTTCAAGGCTGTACTTCATCTCCCTTGGATAGTTAATGTTAATAGCATACAAAGGCCAAAAAGATATACCTTTGTATGGCATTACTGAGGTCTGGTAAGTCATGCAGCAGGTCTGGCAAGTCATGCAGCACAATGAGGAAGTATAACAGATGCATGATTGATTGCCAAAGAAAACAAAAAAAACAAAAAAACAACTGATTGTAACTTTAACCATTGTCAAATGGTTTTACAATTCTACTCACTCTTGCCACTCAACCTATGAAGGTTTGAAAAAGAAACATTACCTTTTTGGCTGAACAACAGTATCCTTTACCAGAAACAATGAAATGGCTACTATCACATGCCAAGCTTGTGAAGGGATATGTTAGGAATGACTTTTTGCCTAACAATTCAGCCAGAAATGGCCAACTATTACTGGTTGGCTGTTACCCTTTGTGGCGGCACGGTGGTGTAATGGTTAGCACTGTCGCCTTGTACTTCCAGGGTCCAGGTTTGATTCCCGGCCAAGTTTGATTCCCATCTCTGTGTGCATGGAGATTCCATGTTCTCCCTGTGCTTGGTGGGTTTCCTCCGGGTACACCGGTTTCCTCCCACAGTCCAAAGACATCTAGGCTAGGTTAATTGCCATTCCCAAGTTGGGTGTAGTGTGTGAATGAGTGTGTGTATGTGTGTGTGCCCTTCGATGGATTGGGACCCTGTACAGGGTGAACCCCGCCTAAGTCTCCTGGGATAGGTTCCAGGCCCCCCGTGACCCTGAATACAGGATTAAGTGGTATAGATGATGAGTGAATGAGTGAGTATTACCCTTTGGCAAAAAAAAAGATGTAAACTGAAATTACTCCCAAATTACTCCCAAAATGGACTGATAAATTTCACTTGGACGAGAAAAATTTTAAAACCTTGCTGGGCAAATAAAATCAAATCTTCCACAAAATGTGTATCATGCAGCGATGATCTGACCAAGAACTTGATATGTAAATGACCTGATCAATAGGTCATATGTGAAAACAATATCAAAGTAAATAGTTAAAATTAAACCACATCCTTTCACTATAATCATGCGTGTTATAACTTAATGACTTTCAATACAAATTTCAACTTTCAGTAAGAATTATACCCAATGAACCGCCCCACCCCCCCTTATTTTTTCACTGAGTTTCAGTTATTTTTCGCGACGCATTTCAAAAAGATATTCCTTCCAGCCATTCAGTTTATTTTCATTCAAATGATGTACTACACTTATGTGCATGATCAAAATGATGAAGCATTTTAAGTTCTTTTCACAGTTACCAAAAAAATGCAAGTTGTTCTGCCTGCAGTACAGCCGCCCCCTAAGGTTAAAGCACAAACTTTACTTTAAATATTACTTGTGTAGTTATAAAATGCACGCTTACCTGCTTAGGCAATCCTTAGAAGTAGAAAAATAGTCCAAGAATCCTCTATTATTTTTCACAGATACATTTCTGTCCACAAGATGGTTATCTACCATTCAGAAATCATTCTGATTAGTTAGTTTTTTCATGAGAGGGCCTTAAAGTTTTGATTCTGAGGCAATAAATGAGTCATGATGTCTGTAATATCTTTACATTTTATATTGACAGTAAATTTTGAGTGATATTAGCAATAATATAAAATATTGTTCAGGTCATGTTCTGTTGCATGAAATTATCAAGTGGTGTGTGTGTGTGTGTGTGTGTGTGTGTGTGTGTGTGTGTGTGTGTGTGTGTGTGTGTATATAGGGGTGATGTTGCCTAATACTTGGGAACAGGGCTATCCTCCTGGCCCAGCGATGGACATGTATAAGCTTCAACTACAAAAGTTTATGCAGGAGTGGAACAGCCTGGATTACTCCATCAGCTGCAGCTGTGTTACACTAGAGATCGCCAACAAAACTCCTCAGACTCTGCTCCAGGAGATGGTTGATCAAATGGAGCGTATGTGACTATCTACAGTCAGGAGCATAAGTATTTGTACATTTGTACACCACTACAATGGACTGAAAAATTGAGCAGTTAAAATCTTCAAGGTCTTCAAGGGGCTTAACAAAATAATGCTTTAACTGTTTGGGAATTCTATTAGAAGGCAACGTCTTATCTGAACATACTGTTCTTGAGCTTCTGGTTCTAGAGGGTCTGGTGCTGAAAGGTTTCTAAGGCTCATTCTCCTGGTTGTTCGAGGAGCGTGAATATGGTAAGAGGAACTTTCAGTGGGAGCCAATGCAGTGTGGATAAGATAGGGGTGATGTGCTCATATGTTCTGGTTCTAGTGAGGACTCTGGCTTCTGCATTTGGACTAACCGGAGCTTGTTTAAATACCTGGTTGAACATCCAGACAGTAAAACGTTATTGACAGGCCTAGTGGTGATAAAAACATAAACAAATTTTTCTGCAAGCATTTTTTTTTTACAATATATTTCTTATCTTGCCAATATTTCTCAAGTGAAAGAATACTATCCTAGTAATATTACCTACATCAATTTCAAATGAAAGATAGGAATCAATAATCACACCAAGATATTTTACTGTTGTACATGATAAAACAGAAAGTCCATCCAGAGTTACTGTGTGATCAGAAAGCTTTCTTGTAGCTGCATGTGGTCCGAGTTCTAGTACTTCTGTCTTGTCAGATTTAAGCAGGAGGAACTTAATAAGCATCCATTGTCTAATGTCCTTTGCACATTGCTCAATTTTATAAACCAGGCTTTTCTCATCTGTCTTTGATGAGATGTATAACTGTGTTAATTTTGCTATGATATTAAATAAGAATATAGCAGTGGTGGCTGGTGCATTTTTTTTTGGAGGGGGTGCAAACAAAATTAAAATTAAACTTTTAATACTCGCCTGTAATAATTGCGCATCATTACTACTAGTATAAAATAAAGGCCTGACTCACATCGCATCCAGCCAGCAGCTCCACTTGCCATAAGAAGTGCCGGAAAAGACTCGCTGAGCCCAAATATTTGAAAACAATATTGATCTGCTAAGAAAAAAAGTAGGAGCTGTGCCCGAAGGATGATTTGAAAAGATCCAATCAGAGCTCAGCCTCACGTCACATGCTTTTAAAAAATGTACGTGCCTACATAGACACTCGTTTGTCCGGCGCCCCGCGTACACGAACACAAATGAACGTAATACAGTTTAGATTTTTTTTTAAATTCTATTAAGAAATAAAGCGGAATATTGTGACCAAATGACTTTATTTCATTATTAAAACAAACTATTATTATGTTAAATATTTACATGTTACAAGTGGCATTCTTCTCTGTCTAACCTTAAGGGGGGGCGGCGACCCTGCGTCCGGTATTGACTGGCCGCCACTGGAATTTAGGATTATCTTTGTTATTTTATATAAGAATGGAGTGATACATTGATCTAGCAACACTAAGCTTTTTTCTAGTTCACTTTTTTTATATAGTTTTTTATAGATACTTTCCTTCCATGCTATTTGAAATAATAGGAATTTAGTTTGATACTATTTACAGTATGTTCTCACACATGGTCTGTTTTAAAGAGTGTGTGTGATCATTATACCAGGGAGTGAGTTTCTTATCTCTAATTATTTTTCTTTTAACTGGAGCTACATTATCTAAGGCCGCGGTTCTCAAAGTGTGGGGCGCAATGAACTAGTGGGGAATACAGACATGATAGGTGGGGCGCAATGAACGGGAGGAAATTAGTGAAAAATAATAGGAAAGTACCTATTCTAATTCATGCTTTTCTTTATTGAAGATAAAAACAGAACAATCACATACAAAGAAATTAATAAAGTAAATTAAAATAACATCAGTTGGGGGCCGGGAGAAAAAGTGAAACCATAGTGAAACAATAACGGTTTAACGTCGGCATGTTAATTTATATCAGTATTATATATAACAAATTAGGAAGACACATTCATTCAAATGTGTATGTTGATGTTTCTGTATTTTTGTTAAAAAATTCATATTTTATCAGGCAGTACTAGTCTGGCATTTCTAGTTTCCAGTGTGGCAACAAAGTTGCTTTTTGATCCTTCAGGCACTGAACAAAAGGGAAGATCAATAGCGTTCTACGCTTTTTGTTGGTGTGCGGTATTTTGCAATGATCCCTAAATCATTCATTGCGCAGTAGAGAATAATGGGGTTTATGCTTTCAAACGTATAATTTAAGCACTTAATCGAGAAAAAAGGCGGATGTAGCTTAAAGACAATGTAGAGCGGAAATATATGTATATGTGAGTATCTTATTTGCGGGTTTATTTACGCAGCTATTGAAGCCAGAGATGCAAATATAATACTAACTTTACCGCGGTCACAAACCGGGTCAGTAGGGTACGTAGTGGGCATAATAACATCAATGGATACATTTGTTACATGGAGTAAAAAAGGAGACGATTCAGCACTATCAGCCTAATCAACCAAAAACCCAGCCGAAAAGAAATTATGATGAAGCCTATCTTGCGCATGGATTCATGGTGGGAATAGTGGGGGTAGAGGAGAGGCCCATATGTGTTTTGTGTCCTAAACCGCTGGCAGCAGACAGCATGAGACCCAACAAATTAGAAAGACAATGAGAGACAACACACCCCAGTCACATTAATAAGCCTCTCGACTTCTGAATAAGGCTTGAAACTTTGCCCACCCCCTTAAGTGTGGAATGATAGAAAATGTTTGAGAACCACTGATCTAAGGTATAACAGAATGTACGTTTAATGCGGTAACATGTGTACATTATTACTAAGACACACTTTAAATGAGACAAGATATAAGATAACTTTTGACTGTGGAAATGTCACTATATTTCTTATACAGTTAAACCTTGGATTGTGTGCATAATTCATTCCGGAAGTGCGCGTGTACTGTATATCAAATCACTCGTATATATATAAAAGCGTATTTCCTCATAAGAAATAATGGAAACCCAGATGATTCGTTCCACAGCCCGAAATATAAAGTAAAAATAAAAAAATTAACCTTAAGCACTTTACCTTTGAAAAGAGTCATGACTGGTGACAATAGACGATAGAGGAAGCAAGAGAGGAAACCAAGTAGTTATTAGTGGCTAACCACACTGCTACAGCCTTTTTAACTTTTTTTTCTTAACAAGGGCCATTGTTGCAGTACTCACAAATACTCACAGACCAAGTTAATCGCAATCCAAGATCCCAGCAAGTAACACTTTGTCTACAAAAACGAGAGGAAATCTGCAAATTCGAAAAGAAATGTAGAGTACAGCCCTGGTGGTCTGCAAAATAATAATTAGAGGAATTGACGGACCAGACATATTATTTGTGGCTACACTTGTTATGTTACTGCAGAAAACTTCAAATCTGTTAAATTTGTGTCCGTGTTTTGTACGATGGAATAAATCTGCCTCGCCGGTTTCAATGAATCAGTCTGGGAGCATGATAATAGAAAATGGGTGGTTGAATAATCCTAATTTCGGAAAATCCTCAACAAAACAGAGTTCCTAGTCCAATACAGTGGGAAAAAGCTCTAAGACAAATGTCGTCCGGGATTCCCCTCGCAATTTAAAGGCGGAGACAACACTGTTACATACCAGTGAAACCTTGGATTTCGAGTAACTTAGTTTGCAAATGGTTGGCAAGACCAGCAAAAATTTTTAATAAATGCGTGTTTGTGTATACTGTTTACTACAACATAGACAAAGCATTATTTTTATGTGCTAGTGTACTGACTGTTCTTTAGTAACTGTACTGCAACAACGGCCCTCGTGAAGAAAAAGGATAAAAAAGGCTGTAGCAGTGTGGGAGATGAATCAGTTTAACGACATTGCAATGTCACATTTCTGCAAAATCCTCAAAAGGAGGAAAAAGCAAGAGTCATTGGATAGGTTACTTATTAAAGTCAAACAAAATGCAAGATTCCAGTTAGGCAAACAGCCGTGATTCCGTTTGTGTGTGTGTGTGTGTGTGTGTGTGTGTGTGTGTGTGTGTGTGTGTGTGTGTGTGTGTGTGTGTGTCTGCTCCACCTCCTCCTCTCCTCTCTCTTGCAACCATCAGCAGCCAGCTACTTTTCAAAGGTAAAGTGTAGGTTAATTCGTTTTTTTTTTTTTTTTTACTTTTAGTTTCCATTATTTCTTATGGGGAAATTCACTCTGAGACAAAATGGTGCCTGGGATTCCCCTTCCATTTAAAGGCACATGGACAACACTGATACATTTCACATGTGTGAGATTAATTATGGTTATGGTTCTTGGCCTCATGATGCTAGTGTGGGGAAAGGGGACAGAGATTTATTCTAGTGGATTGGTTTGCTTTAAATTGTATATTCATGTCAAAGGCATACAAGACTCACTTTGTCAGACTTAAGAACAAATCTGGAGTTCAGAGGCAATTCGGTGTGTGTGTGTGTGTGTGTGTGTGTGTGTGTGTGTGTGTGTGTGTGTGTGTGTGTGTGTGTGTGTGTGTGTGTGTGTGTGTGTGTGTGTGTGTGTGTGTGTGTGTGTGTGTGAAGCTGAAGTAAGATAAGAAGGGAGAGGAGAAGGGAGGGGGCCATGAGACACACATGGGGACTTTCACACACACACTTGCGTGCATGCACAAACACACACAAACTAACGGAAACATTGCTCTGTCGGGAAACTTCTTTAACAAGGAACCTCTCTAATGATACTCGGGCGCACACACACACACACACACACACACACACACACACACACACACACACACACACACACACACACACACTAAGGAATCACTGCTCTTTGACAGAGGGTCAGAGACTCTGGAAACTGGATCTTTAACAAGGAACCTCTCTAATGACACTTGCTTTTACTTTACACATGCACACACACACACGTACACACATGGTCACAATGTTATAATAAACAGTACATGTATAAAAAGTACATGCACAGATGTTGACTGACGCAATGCACACTGAGACTGAGCATGGGAGATGATTACCCACAATACTGCAGCGCCCGAGTGAGAGGGATCATTAGCTCAGTTGTGATCATGTGACGCTTGGCAATCAAAGCACATGCGTACTACTCGTATGTCAAGACCTCGCTCATTTATCAAGTTAAAATTTATTTTGCTCACAATCCAAGATTCTACTGTATAGTTAATTGTCCCAGTGCTGTTATCATCTATCACCACTTGTGAAAAGCCTTTTGTCCTATAAGACTTGCTTGGAACTAAATTTGGCATAATAACTAATATATAATAATATAATTATTATTTAAATTACTGATTTTATATCTAATTCTGTGATTTAGGACGATTTAAGTATAAGGCCCAAAAGATGTCCAGCATGGATCTGGATAAAGAGGAGGAGGATGTGCATGATGATGAAGCAGAGGTTGGTCCACAGCCTCAACCAAGGTTAATCTATGTTGTGTTTTCATAATATCGCTTACAAACTTTTCATCCATCTCTAGAGAAGCAGCGATAAATGGTGGCTTGGGGATACTAACATGTACTGCCCAGTTGTGCTGAGCGAAGAGGGGACTTTGGTCCCCTGCACAAATGATATTGCTGCAAAATATCAAGAGAAGGTCTACTACTTTTCTAGCAGCAAAGCATTGGATAAGTTTCTGCAGACACCAGAGCTCTTTGTCCCAACTACTCAGCTACTTAAAGTAAGACAAGTTAATCCAAAAATTATTTAAATATCAGCAAATGCTAAAAAAAATAAAATAAAATTCTTGTTGACTGAATGAACTAGTATAATGCATATACTAGATGCATATACTAGATGCATATAAAGATGTTCTTGCCTTATATGCAGTAAGATTTATGATAGAGGATTGAATTTTATATTGTAACAAAATTTTATATAGATTGTTATCACAGTTTTAGTTTTTGTTACATATTCACCACCTCATGCTGGAAGACATGACAAGATAAATCTTACTGCATATAAGGCAGGAACATCTTTCAACTCATGAATTTTCATCTTCCTAGCCTCCTGCCCTGCGTATGTTCCTACTGGGGGTGCGTGGCTCAGGAAAAACCACTTATGGCCAGTGGCTGGCGCAGCATCTAGGTCTCTTTCATGTCCAGTTTCGTGAAAGGCTTCAAGAGCTGATTCTGGCCAAGACTCAGACCCGCATACCCTATGCTGATGAGGCAGAGCCACCTGAAGAGCCACCGAGTGAGCTGCAGAGTTTGCTGCAGAAACATACCCCATCCACAGCTCCTCCTGTCGGGACAGAGGATGATCAGAGCCAAAAGGAGATCTTGTCTAATAATGAAGATCTCCCTGAGGTAGACTTGGAGAAGATTTCACACCTAATCAAAAAGCTGAAAATCAAGATGGCACTTAACATGACAAAAAAAAAAAAAACACTTTGTCACTTTTTTGTCCACGTGTTCTGTAGGAGACTTCAGCACTGACAGAGGAAGAGGAATTCATAAAATCATATCTATCTGATGGACAACCATTACCATACAAAATCTTAGAGAAGGTTCTGCTGCAGTTCTGGCATCAAGAACCATACAAGTAAAGGGTTATCCATGCAATGTTCAAATTGAGAATATATTTTTTTTATAATTTCTCTTTTTACACTGCCTTTTTATGATTTTCTTAGATCAACAGGATTTATCATTGAAGGTTTTCCTCAGCATTCAGAGGATCTGTCCTTCCTAGCAGAGCATCACTTATACCCAGATACCACCTTAGTTATGTCTGTAGAGGTGTCAGAAGTGGTGAAGCGTCTGCTGCCCCCACGGCTTGACAGATGGAAGGAGAGATGCACAAGAAGGAGAGAGCAGATGGTCGAACTTAAAGAGCTACACAGCAAAATTAGGGTGAGGAAGAAAAGATTTAAATGATTAGTTACATTTACATGCAAAAAATAAAAAATAAAGTAAAAGGTATCCTTGGAAAATGATGGCTCAAGTTTTACAAAAAGATTGTGAAACACATGGTTAAGGATAGTCATTAGCATTCTGTTAACTATTCTGTTAACCAGGAGGAGGCCATTGCCCAAAGAAGAGCTGAGCTCTTGCCTGAATATGCACCCAAGTCACCCAGAGTAAGACTATAACCATAGTCACCTCATAGCTAACACTGTAGTGCACTGAGAAAGAACATCGATATGATCAAGCTGTTCTTTCTTCTTCTTAGGACAAGGAAAATGAGAAAAAGGATTTGCAGGAAGACGAACGAGATGAAGATCAGCTGAACTGGGAGCAAGAGCTGGAAGACAGGCTGCTAGAGGAGTTTCCCCAGGAGGAGAAAGAGGATGGAGAGGAAGAAGAGTCAGAGTCCAGTGCAGAGGATCGAATAAGAGCAGAGATCAGTGAGCAGTTTGACAAGGATGACAGCAACCTCACCATGATGATGGTAAACTTTGGCTGTTAAATGAGTAAATGGATAGTAATAGAAACTAACGATATAATAATCTCAGTTGTAGTCAGAGCAAGGCACATGTAAAATGAAGTAGTACACTATTTTTTAATTATACCCCGCCCGCCTCGCCCCCTTCTTTCAGGACGCTCTGACTGAATACCGGATACCTCACCTCATGGTCAGTGCTGGCCGAAAGCCTCACATTGTGCACTCCCAGCTCATAAAGCAAGTCAGGCCCCTGATGGAGAACAGGGAGGCGCTATTTCAACGGTGTCATCCCATCAGCTTTGCTACTGCTCAAAAACTCCTCTACAGCAACTATAAGTTCTACAGTGTCTTTGGATGTTGGGATCCAGTCCGGGTTAGTTATGGGCTAGAGTTTTATAATTTATCCTTATACATATTAACATTTGTTTTGGTATATTTAACCAATTGTAGAGTTGCCTAATATAGCCTTATACATCATATACAATGGAAACTTGGATTGTGAGTAACTTAGACTGTGAATGTTTTGCAAGCCAAGCAATGTTTTAAAAAGAAATTTTAACTTGATAAACAAGGTCTTTAAATACGAGTAGTATGCATGCGCTTTGTGTTCTT
Source organism: Clarias macrocephalus (assembly GCA_011419295.1). Taxonomy (NCBI): domain Eukaryota; kingdom Metazoa; phylum Chordata; class Actinopteri; order Siluriformes; family Clariidae; genus Clarias; species Clarias macrocephalus. The sequence continues at coordinate 34,534 of JAAGKR010001730.1, forward strand.
CTCTCTGTCTCACGCTTCGGGATTGTGGGTAATCACCTGCCATGCGTCACTCGTATAGTCAGCATCTGTGCTGCAAGTGTATCGTTTACTATAACTTTGTGACCATGTGTGCATGCGCGTGCAAAGCATTTTTTTTGTTTTGTGTCCAAGTGTAGTGACTGTTCTTTAGTAACTGTACTGCAAGCGGCCATCGTGAAGAAAAAAAATGTTAAAAAGGCTGAATCAGTGTGGGAGACGAATCTGTTTAATAACAATGCAACATCACATTTTTGCAAAGTCCTCAAAGAAAGCAAAAAGTTGCATTAGACAAGTTCCTTGTTAAAGAAGTTTGCCGACAGAGACTTTCTGTCAGAGAGCAGTTGTTAGTGTGTGTGTGTGTGTGTGTGTGTGTGTGTGTGTGTGTGTGTGTATGTTACACCAGCCACGATTCTTATCAAAGGTAAAGTGCAGGTTAATTTGTTTTATTTTTACTTTTTATTTGTATTTATCATTTTTATATGAATATTTTGGGTTTAGGAACAAATTATTCCAACAAATTATTTCTTATGGTGAAATGTATTTTTATATACGAGTGCTTTGGATTACAAGCATGCTTCCGGAACTAATTACTCACAATCCAAGGTTTTAACTGTATCCAGTTTTAACTCTGTTTATCTGTTTACGATTCTGCTTCTTCCTTGAGCTAGTACTTGACTTAATTACAAATTCCAATATTTACATAGGAAAACATTTACTTGATGATGAATGATGAAGATGGTGAAGCTCTACTCCTTGATGAATAAAACAAATGTGCTGCTTCCTCTTAAAGGAACAAAGACTTTGCACATTCCACTACTCTCAGTGATTCTATCCCAGACAGTGGATTAGATATTTCGGCTTTCACTTGCAAGGACCAGATCACATAATGGAGCTATTGGGGAAACGAAATGTGGTGGAATCTGCTTCTATGTAAATGAAGGTTGATGTACAGATCTCACAATGCAGAATAAAATCTGTATCCCAGTCTTGGAAGCTTTTTTCATAATCTGTAATCCTTTTTATTCACCGTAGGAATTTTACTCCTTTATTCTGGTCAGTATTTGAATCCCACCCCTGGCTAATATGAGTGAGAAAATTTTATCTGCAAAGCCAGTTGTCAAAACAGTGACGAGACAGTCAGACAAAGCAGGAACTACAATACTGTTTTGACTGCAACGATTGAAGAATTCTTTTTCATGACGAAAAAAGGACAAGATCCTTGTGGTAAAAAGTCACTCAATATCCTTTTTTAAGCAACAGGCAGGTCGCCGCCGTTCAACTGCTCCGATCTACAGCGTCAGACAGAGAGTCAGGCTTTCCACCCATTAAATCCTAACACAATCTCCCACAATGGGCTCGTCACCATTTATGAAATCATCAACCCATAAACAGTCAGGCTACTTTTGTCATCCACAATGTGGCGCATCAACCCTTCATTCCATGTCTTCCAGATGAAACCACTAGTTCCATGTCTGTTAAATTTAGGGTTTTTCGCCTCTCCAAGATAATTACCTCTGCGCACCTGAAGTCCATCAGGTAATCAGTCTTCAGCCAACAGTAAAAAATTTCATTGGTGCTCCCCTGCAACCCCCCCATGTCTTGTACTCTAATAGAACCAGGAAATTGTTCACAGGTGCACAAAATGACAGTAGTATAAACATCCAAGGTACTTAGGTAGAAGCATCGAAGAAGGGATTCAGTAGTATCCAGACCACCAACGTGCTGTTTTTACAAAAGTCTTTACAAAATGGATTAAGAGTTGTGATTGATTCCGTACATTGACGTATTTCCTTTTCTAAAGTGTGTTAGAATATTTGGACTAATTGCACTTATTTACACAACAGCAGTGTGTGATGTACATCACTGTTGCCAGTAGCTTAGCAAACTACAGTAGCTAAACTAGGAGAGCAATGAAGATTTTAACATAGGCCTTTTTTCAAATGTGGAGGATTCCTCATTGTTTTATTCACCCAGACTGGATTTAACTTAATGAACACAAAATAAAAGTTTCTTTTCCGAGATAAAGGATTATTTTTTAAGAAATAAGTTGGTACATATTGCTTCAGGAAGCGTCCTAGTTGTAATAATCATGTCATATTTAGTTAAATTTCTCAATATAGCGTTTAAAAATAGCACAGGCTCCAGCATATTTTTTTCTTTCCCACAATGAACCATAAGCAGCAGCAAATTATGGGTTCCAGAAAATAAGTAAATATAAGGATTACACTAAAACAAAACGCCTGAAAACAATGCCTCTCATTTCTTTTTTGTTGATGAATCTATAGTATGCAGAAGGTGATCTGATCCAGCATATGCAGGACTCCCTTAATCCTAGCTGTCCTGTCCTTTTCCACAACTTCGTTTACTTCTTTGCCTCTGAGGAGACACGCAATGCCTTCATGATCAACCCTATCAAGTATCTACGTCAGCCCAAACCCAGCCCGTCCCTGTCTATCAAAGTTGCCATCATTGGTAGTCCGAAATCTGGAAAAACCACAGGTTAGTGAGCATTGTTTTACAGACTTGCAGAAATCACCATGGTCTGATGCATAACACTTTAACAGCATGCTTACAACACAAATGAATAAAACATGTTTTTTAATATTTCTGTATTCTGATGTGTGGGTTTAGTTGCTCGCATGTTTGCTCGTGAATATGGACTGGCACACCTATCTATTGGTGGTGTAATACGGACGGTGCTCAGCATCCAAGACAAGACGGAGCTCGCGACTGAGGTGCTGAAGTACTTGAGGAAGGGGCTGACTGTTCCCGATGAACTGACCATTCAGTGTCTGGAAGCGGTTTTGCTGAACTCCATCTGTAGCTCACGGGGGTAATAAACCATATACTCTAGGGTATAGTTTCTAGAGAATCTAGCTATAGGGAGGATAATATATATAAATAATGATCCCCGCAGATTGTGTTTTGTTATATTTTTAATCACTAATATTTCTAATGACCGGAAGTGTGTAAATTAAATATCCCAAACCTGCAGTTTAAAGCACGCAACCATCAGACGATAAGTACGTGTAGGTGTTTTTCTAAAGCTGTAAAGTTACATAGAGTTTAAATAAAGTTTTTATGACAGTGTCTATTGTTCAAAGCATTACACAAACAAAACAGTAAATAATGCCAGACACTAGAGCCAGACCTCAACATCATTCCAAAATTTTACACAAACCTACAGTTTGCTACAGAGTGCTAAACCTGTAGCGAAATTTTAAGTAGTTTATTGTAGAAGAGTCAGACTGTGTTAAAGCACTCAGACATGCTTCTTGTCCATTTGTTACTGCAAAGCTGATCTTAATGCAGTTGAGTGCCTTAAAGATGAGTTAAAATTTTTTTTTTTTACTATTTATTTTAGAGTGAAAAGCTTAAGGAGGGTAGATGTAACACTTATGCTGATGTAAACTGAAGAAGCACTTGTTTGATCCGTAACCTAGGTATGTGCTGGATGGATTTCCCATGACTAAAAGACAGGCTGACTTGATGGCAGCTCGCCGCATTATTCCTGTCCGAGTGATCGAGCTGCAGCTGGACAAAGTTGAAATGATGAGAAGAGGCATAAAAGATAAGATGAAACCAAACAGGTCTGAATCATTGTCAGAATTATCATGTTTAATTCTATGTGTTTGTGTGTACATAGGATAGATCAATAAATTTCAATTCATTACTTCATTTAATTAAATTGACTAAAATGAATACATAAAAAGAATGACCTCTGTCATCCCCTCCCTTTTACAGGCCACACCCGATGCAGGACAGTACTCAGTTCCTGGACATCCGGATCTCCTGCTTTAAGCGTGAAGTACTGGCCCTCAGGAAACATTTCCAGCAGCAGTACCAAAACTGGTTTCCAGTTGATGCAAACAAAAGCAGTTGGTGGGTCTTGCATCGCGTTTTGGGTGAAGTCCAAAAAAGTATGAAACACATCCACAACTACCTAGATAGAATCTGTAAAGGTGAGAGGTCAAGAAATGTGTACGGATAAACTCCTTTCTTTACTTATCTACATCCATACACACACATTCTGATTCCTTTTACAATAGAGCAGTTTATCTCCCTGAATTGTCTCTCAGGCCAAGCTGCCAGCATAGCGCATTTGGGTGTTACTCCACGTGAGCTTGAGTCTCGGCTGGGCGAGTTTGGCCATTACTGTCCTGTTAGCTTGGCTCTTCAGAAACACCTGGTGGACTGCTCCCTTCATATCTCCCTGGAGCTGGCTGCAGAGTTCAGGAGGCAGTACTACAAAATGGCATCCAGGGAGTATCTTGAGGTGGGGTGCTGATCCAAACTGAAATATTTATGTTGATAATGTAGCATTTTATATGACTGTAATTTTTTCCATCTCTTCATTTACTATAGAAGTTCCTTGAGGCTCCAGAGCAGTTTGTGGCTCCAGTTTGCCCTCACAAGTTGCCCCTTCCCCATTTTCTTCCCCGTAAGCTGAGTGCGGGCCAGGTGAAGAGCCGCTTCCCTCAGCAGGTGGAGCTAAAAGGCTACTGTCCAGTCACATACTTAGAAGGCCAGCAGAGGTACAGACATTATTTTTAATAATCATTTTATGAACATAATTATAAAATTCTGAATGTTGTGTCTAAGTGCATTAAATGGCAATTTATGCTACATATAAATACCAGTCAGTCAACATATATTTACTATTGCTGCTTATACTATATAAGTCACTTAACACATCAGTGCTGATAGTGAACACACAAAAACAAACCTAACCAAGTCAGAGTAATTTTATGAGATCCTGAATTTCATAAGATTACTAGGAAAATGTAAAGTGATATCTGAAGACAGTACAGACAGAATGAAACCTTGTATTTTACTCGGTTTTTTTATGTCAAGTTATGAGGCACTGGTCCGTGGCAGCATGAACTTTGCAGTGGAATACCAGGAGAAGATCTACGTTTTCGAGACCAAGGGGAAACAACACAAGTTTCTACGGTGAGTAATATGTTAGTTAATAACTTAAGAAACTCCCAGTATCTGTTACCTAGTGTAACTGCAATACTTTAGAGTAACTGTCTAATAAGATTTATTAAACTTATTCCTAGGTCACCTGAGACTTACTGCAATCAGAAACTTCCTCATAAACTTCCACCAATGGGAGACCCAGTACACCTAACCTCTTTCCCAATACTGGGTTATCTGGAACAGGTACGCTGAAAATAAATGAGGCACTGGCATTAATTTATAAATTAAGTTTTATACCATTTTTGGTGTAAAAAAAGCGAGGTTTAAGGATGTGTGAGTCTCAGCCGTGCTTTGAATTAGATTAAATTTTATTTAAAATTTGACAGGACAGGATACTGCAGCAGGCAGCACGGTGGTGTAGTGGTTAGCACTGTCGCCTTGCATCTCCAGGGACTTTGATTCCTGGCCAGGTTCAATTCCCGTCTCTGTGTGCATGGAGTGTGCATGTATTCTCCATGCTTGGTGGGTTTCCTCCGGGTACACAGTCCAAAGACATGGAGGTTAGGTTAATTGGCATTCCCAAATTGGCCATGAGTGTAAGTGTACAGTATGTGTGTGCGCACTGCGATGGATTGTCACCCTGTCCAGGGTGTACCCCGCCTTGTGCCCTAAGTGTCCTAGGATAGGCTCCAGGCCCCCCGTGACCCTGAATACAGGATTAAGTGGTATAGATGATGAGTGAGCGTGAGTGAGTGAGTGAGTGAGGATATTGCAGCACAAAACCCTGAAATGTGTCAAATATACACATACTCCAAAGGCAATCATTTACTTAATATAAAACAAGTAAAATAACTGATATACAAGCAATAAATTAATATACAAGCTGTACGAAACCTTACTATATTGCAATTATGACAAGAGAAGTCTTAAGAATGAGACATTTATTTCTTCAATACAGTGAAACCTTGGATTACGAGCATAATTCGTTCCGGAAGTGGGCTCGTATTCCAAAACACTCTCAAACCAAATCATCATTTCCCATAAGAAATAATGAAAACTCAAATTATTTGTTCCACAGCCCCCAAAAATAAATGCATAAAAATAATTAATACAGTCTATAAAATGAAAATAAAACAAATTAATCTGCACTTTACCTTTAAAAAAAGTACAAATAAATCCTGACAGATAAGTGTTTCCATTGGTGCGCACACACGCCGTGTGTGTGTGTGTGTGTGGAATTAGCCCCTTCCCTCGCCTCGTTTTACACAGTAACACTCCTCCTCCCTCTCCCCACCTCGCTTTTTCACAACAGTTTCACAACAAACACACGCACACAACAGAAACACAGTTTTAACAGGAAAAAAAGAAATCTCTACGAGACTGACTTGAGCGAATATTAACAGACTCACTTTTTAAGTTTCACAACAAGCGCATAAACACAGCGGAAACACCGGTTTAACGGGAAAAAAGCGAGACTGGCACGAGTGCATACTAAACGAATCACTTAAGTTTCACAACAAACACATACACAAACACGGAAACACCGTTTTAACAGGAAAAAAAAGAAATCTCTCTGACCTGGCATACTAAGGGAATCACTGCTGTAAAGTAAAAAAAAACAACAACAAAAAAAAAAACAAATGAACCAGCACCGTACCTTTGAAAAGAATTGCTACAGAGCAGAGTTTCTATGTCTTTGTGAAGCCTGAGAGGGGGTGAAAAGGCAAGAGACCGTTCTGTGTTTGCGAAGCCGTGGGGGGAGGGAGGGAGGGAGGGGGAGGGGGGGTAAGGTGAGAGAGTGACACTCGGTGTCAAAATAAGAGTCGCATGTGTGAAGCATGATACTCGGCGCTCGTAAACTAATACTTGCTCGGTTTCCGAATTAAAAAATTACTCGCAATCCGAGGTTCCACTGTATATGCATCTGCTTATGTCTCTAGTATGAATAATGGTCTACAAAGAACAAGGGGAAATAATTACAAATTATTATCTATAAATTGCAATTAAAATTGATTGACATAATAAACAGCACCAATAGTATTAATCAGCAAATATAGATATTTAACTCAAATATATCAAACAGAAATATCTGTACTCAATGTGACAGTCTGGTAAACAACAGAGAACTAAGAAATATCTATTTGTATAGGCAAACACAAATAAACACGTTCAGGGCAGCTACATATAGCACTAAAACAACAATAATGACTCAGCAGAATCGCGGCGGCAAATAACCGATCAAGTGGAACACTACGAGTGATATAAACATTGGAAATAGCAATAACCTGCATATTGTATAATAATTAAATACAACATTGTTCCGACTTACTTGTATTATATTAACCCATTAAAGACACTTAGCATCAACTTAAACAATGACGGACAACTGTACATTACAGTAGATCCCACACCAAAAATTGTCCCCTTAAAAACATGAAACAAACTTTAGTTCCTAGTCCCTTAAAAAGGCTTTCTGACATAGCTGCCCCCAATTATCTGGCAAGATAATTGAATATCAAGAAAGTCTGTCTGGGGTGCTTGTGTCCTTGTCCTCAAGAGGAGGATGTGGGATCAGTCACACAACTGACGTGTGTAAGTTTTGTTTTTAACCTTGACTCTGACGATCCGAATTCGGCCATCGACTCCAAGTAAGGTCTCCATTACGGTTCCTTCAGGCAAAAGCGAGCATGAAAGCTGTGGATCTACCACAAGTACAACTTGTCCAACTGTCAGTTCCTTGCCATCTGTTGTCCACTTGTGACGGCCCTGCATGCCTGGAAGGTATTGGCAAATAAAGGCATTCCAGAAACAATCAGCTAGCACCTAGCTATGTCTCCATCGTCGTCTTCCAAGCAGGTTACCTAGAGTCACACAGGACCTGGGGTAGCGAGGCATCTCGACGACCCATAAGTAGTAGGTTTGGAGTCACAGGGTCTACATCCACAAGATCTGAAGATACGTAACAAATTGGCTTGGAGTTCAGAATGCTTTCACCTTCTTCCAGAAGGGTCTGCAGTACTGGTCCTTGCACTGCCTATAGCTCCATAGGTTTGCTCCATAGGCTATAAAACGGCGCAGGGAAAGAAGGAAAGCATCACTGTCCATGTGCTCTAACAGAACCAGATGCACGTGGTATTTGTAAATGATCCCCCACCTTTTCTCTTGGCGGCGCCCAAATTTGACCGCGAATGGGCCAAAGCTGTTTACGCCAGTGGAATAAAAAGGTGGCTTAAACAAATTTAACCTGCAGGGGGGTAGATCTGCCAGTCATGGAGTTTAAGGTTTGGCATGCAACATCTGAAAGCCCCGACAAGTGTGCTGGTGTTTATGAACTGCTTCTCAACCACAAAGTATCCAATACTGTCTGCGCAGTTCTGCTAGAACCCGTTCTGAGCCAGGGTGAAGGAGTTGTTGGTCTCTCTCCTTAATTAACAACTTAGTAATATGATGGCTAGGGTCTAATAAAATCGGATCTATAGCCTCCAAGTCGAGTTCACTAGCTCGCCGTAGCCTCCTGCCCACTCTACACTCTGACTGACATCATCATATTCCGGAGTAAGTGAGCCTAAGCAACTGTTTGGTGGCACAGGATGTCCAGCCTTAAGATGTTTAACTTCAATAGGAAAGGAGTCAATCTGAGCTTGTTCCATGAGTAACTTTCCCGCTTCAATATATTCAGAAGCCTTCGTAGGAGAGTCCGTGTCGGTGGCAGTTGCCCCATTTAGGCATCTAACAGTTGTCTGGATGAGCTCTTGCCATGTGTGGAATTGACCTGGATCTGGTAGAGAACTACTAAGTACTGAAACAGTTCCAATAAAGGCTATTTTTTTATTTCATTGCAATGCTTTTATTTCATTGCAATCTTAATTTCATTGCAATCACCTTTAGTTTTGGGCATTTATGGCCATTGGTCAGGTGACTGAATCAGGAAGGCTGGACCTGAGCTCCACTGATGGGTTACTCTGTCAGTGTAAGACCTCATGTGATGTGATCAGCAAGATTGTAATTTGACTCAACATACCTCCATTCAGCCATGTCAGATAAAGTCTCTATTTCTGCCACGTGTGTCCCTTCAAACACTTTGTTAACCAGTACAACATCATAGTAGATTCAGAGTACTAAAAAAGTGACCATGTGGATAGCTATGGTCAACTCAGTTTGGATAACCTTCCCCAAATGAGCACCAGTAAGGGCAGCACACAACACCAAGCGAGGCACAGACAGATATTTGCAAGGCGCTACACTAGATCTGGCCAAGACAAAGGTAATATGAACCTGTCCTTGCTCATTTGTGGTGTGTAGGTATGCCACTGAACTATAGGCCCTTTCTGACGCATCACTGAAGACATGAAGGTCTCGTATGGCCACTGAGTTGTTAGCAGAGGCTGGGAAATATGCCCGAGGGAACTGTAGCTTGGTAAGAGTTGGGAATTCTCCTACCCAGGTAAGCCAAATTTCAGGGAGGGAGCTCTGTGTGGGTGATGCGCTCAGCTGATCGCACAACCCTCTGAAGAGTTCATCTGTCCTGCATGGTGCTGCTCCCGAACCAGGTCGTTATGTTTCTCGTCAGGATGCTCTCTATGGTGCAAGAGTAGAAGTTTCTAAGCACCTTAGAGGGCAGTCTAAAGTCTCTCAGGCGTCTGAGGTGGTAGAGAAGCTGCCGTATGTGTCCTTATTGTCCAAGTGTGTGAGGGCAAGTGTGGTTTGGACGGTACGCAAACTGCAGTGGGTCCAGTGAGGGGGCAGCAGGGTCTTGATGTGTCTCATGACGAGCCAATCAAAGCACTTCATGATGGTGGATGTAAGTGCAACGGGACGGTAGTCATTGAGACAGGACACAGAAGACTTCTTCGGCACGGGGATGATGGTGGTGGCCTTGAAGCACGTGGGAACGACGGCGCTGCTCAGAGAGATGTTGAAGATGTTGGTGGGAACATGAGCACTCTGCCTGGGATGTTGTCTGGTCCAGCAGCTTTACGTGGGTTGACTCTGCATAGAGTTTTCTTCACATCAGCTGTAGTGAGACACAGTACCTGGTCGTTCGGAGGAAGGGTGGTGTTCCTCGCTGCCACATCGTTCTGCCTGTTGAACCGAGCGTAAAAGTTGTTCACAGGTAGGTGATGTCGTCCTGTAGTTAGTGATGGCTTGTATGCCCTGCCACATTGCACCGTGTGTCACCGCTGTCCATGAAGTGGATTCTCTGGGCGTGTGCCCACTTCGCCTCTCTGATGGTCCGAGGAAGTTTGGCCCTTGCTCTTCTACGGGCCGTCCTGTCTCCCGCTTTGAAGGCAGAGTCTCGGGTTCTGAGAAGTGCACGCACCTCCGCAATAATCCACAGTTTCTGGTTGGGTCGTGAGATGATGTTCTTGGAGACAATGATGTCATCGGTGCACTTGTTGATGTAGCTGGACACTAATGACATGTACTCCTCCAAGTCGGTGTAGTCGCCGTAAGTTGCAGCCTCCCTAAACATGTTCAAGTCAGCTTTCTCGAAACGGTCCTGAAGAGCAGAGATGGCTCCTGCTGGCCAGGTTTTCACCTTCTTCAGAACCGGTTTTGAACGCCTGATGAGTGGTCTGTATGCTGGAATTAGCATAACAGAGATGTGGTCTGAGTAGCCGAGGTGGGGGTGGGGCTCTGCCCGATATGCGCCGGGAATGTTTGTGTAAACAAGATCCAGCGTGTTTTCCCCTCTCGTTGCAAAGTCCACATACTGATGGAATCTAGGAAGCACTGACTTGAGATTTTCATGGTTGAAATCTCCAGCAACAATAAACAGTCCATCCGGGTGTGTATTTTGCAATTCCCTGATCTTTGCATAAAGTTCCCATAGCGCTTCCTTAGCATTACCGCTAGGTGGAATGTACACTCCGATAATAAAAATAGTGGTGAATTCCCGCGGTAAGGTCTGCATCTATCAGTCACAAACTCCACCAGCGATGAACAATATCTAGAAACTAGTACTGAGTTCTTACACAATTTCGTGTTGATGTAAACACACAAACCACCGCCGCGAGTCTTACCGCACAGAGATGTGTTCCTGTTGGCTCGAAACGAGATGCCCTAAATCGTGCTTTAAAATGAATCTAAAAGTCATTTAAAATCAGTGTGTGTAAACCTGCGGCTTGCACTTTCACTTTAAAAAAGGCAGTGTTTTGATCAAAAGGCTGATAAACGTGTGCGATTTATCCTTAAAAGTGCAGACATACCCCCCAGAAATGCAACACAAATATATAAGCTACTCGCTAGATGACCGCTGGCTTTTCCAACACGACAGCGCCTTCTGATGTGAGCCGCTTTATTCATGTCATAGTATAACACATTTTTGCTGTATAGTTTCTTTTTTGTGTACATAAGAATTGCATTTCCATGAATGTTTCATGGTGCTCCAGATGGCCAGTCCTCCACTGCTCAAGACTTTCAAGACAATCTACCGGGTTTGTTTGTTCTCAAGAGAAAGCATAATGACTCTCCATATAGTAAATAAAAAGAAAAGTATCAAAATCAAAAAGTTTGAAATCCAACTATGAAGTCTGATTTAATTGCTATTATTAATCATTTTATATTTTTAATCTATTTTATGTTTTTCTGGGGAAATAAAAGTTAGGCAGAGACGTCCGCTCTGTCTTGTTAATTCATCTAACCCCCCCCCTCTCTGAAAAGATTCAGCAAAATGTTCTGACACAGTGCTTGCTCTGAAGGACTAGACTATATTCGACAAGAATATAGAGAATAAGAATTGTATTTATAATAAGATAATTAATTAAATAATAAAATTATATAAAATAAGGACTAAACTTTATCTAAAGCCAGACCAAATTTCTCATTCACTGCTGAAGTAACTAAATATGCTTATAGTGTAGATATATAGTACAATTGCAAGTAAATTACAAACTGCATGTAATGTAAAATATAAATAAAACAGTATTAGACAAATAACATGCTTGAGAGATCTCGTGACATGGCGTGCGCCGAATTGCAGGATTTCACAAGGAAAAGAGTGCATTCTTTTGGCTAGATCTGTAGCTCCTTAATAAGCCAAAGGGGTCATCTGACATGCAAGTCAACTAAGGAGTGTAGTAGTCGAAAGTGATCGATTGTGTCAAAAGTTTGAGTCAAATCAACAAAAAGACCATGTATATCCATTTTGGGGAAGCTGTTAAGTGATACATGCCAATGCTGCAGAATTTGAATTAAGGCAATGTCAGTTGATCTATTCCTGATAAAGCCATGGTGCTATGGTTCGATCTTAGTAACTGTATTCTTCAAAATTGTGAGCTTGAAGAATCTGAGAATTCCTTCAAATACATTTCCAACACTACTTCCAGCTGAGTAGTGAGATCTGGCGATAATCTGCTGGAAAACTAGGCTTAGCTTTTTTTGGGAACAGCTTTGACTTTAACTTTAGTTATCATGCGCACGCCTAACGCGACCGGCACGAGGACCTGGAAGTAGTACGGTCGCGGTTCAGGAAGCATAAAAGGAGACAAGATGGCGCTTTACACTCGCTCAGTCATTGAGTTTGCTCATGCTTTTTTTTTTTGCTTCCGATTGGGTGTGTGTAGTTAGAACGCGGGTTTCTTTGTGTAAACCTTTGCTCTTGTGCCGAGAGAGTTCTAAAAATAACCAGCGTGGTTATCCTGCCTGCTCGCACTACTTCCACTATTTACAACTGCTAGTCTTCATGTCTTTCTTTGGTTAGTTCGGAGCTGCGGCAGGAGATCGCAGTTCTCCGCGAGGCGACCGCTCAGCCGGACGTCACCCCGCCCATCGCAGTGGCTGCTGCGCTGCCACCTCCCCCCAACCCCACCCCCCTTCTTCTGATGTTTATCTGGCTGTACCGGATAAATGAGATGGCACAGATGGGAAGTGCAGTGTTTTTCTAACCGCGCTGGATCTCATGTTTGAGTTTAATTCCACCAGATACTCCACAGACCGGCTGTGCATTGCTCTTCTCGTCTCATTGCTATCCAGGCAGGCAGCGTAGTGGGCCACGGCGGTCCTTCGTTCAGATTCAGAGTTCACCCGCCAGCTTAAACTCACATTTAAACATCCTGCTGCTGAGGTGGAGACCGACTCAAAACTGTATCACCTACGGGAGGGAGGATCGTCCGTGAGTCGCTACATGGCCGAATTCCGCACTCTAGCCATGCAGACCGACTGGGGAGACTCCGCCATCCGGACGACCTATTATGAGGAACTGGCGTCGCGAATAAAGGATGAGCTCGCCGGACGAGAGCTCCCAGCGACCTTGGAGGGCTTAATCAAACTCGCCCTCCGGATCGACCAACGTCTGCTCGACCATCCCAAACCAGCCCCTCGTACCCTGCCACCCATCACGCCATCATTACACCATCCCGCGCCTCGAAGCCCCTCCTTCTTCTCCCACGCTCCAGTCCCAGAAGCTTGCTCTCCACTCACTGCTGCACCTACTGGACACGTCAGCTCTCCACCTCCCGCCGTGGTTGACACAGGAGCCGGGGAACTCATGCAATTATGGTGCGCCTCTTCATCAGTTATCAGCCTCATCATCAACCAGCATCAGGAACAGATTCAGTTTTCCATAACCTCGATCTCATCACCACCCATTATCCTTGGACACCCTTGGCTGCTACCCCATGACCCACTCATATCATGGACTTAAAACTGGATTCTACAGTGCACTGAACTCTGCCTACGGGCCGAGGCTGGGACGTGCTCTAGGGAGTCTGAGGCCCCCGATGTCGACACAGACAACATCCCGATAGACTACCGTGACCTGGCTGAAATTTTCTGCAAAAGACGCACCACCCACCTACCTCCTCATCGCCCATATGACCCAGCAATCGATCTTCAGCCAGGCTCCACGCCACCCTGCGGCCACCTCTATTCACTATCACACCGAGATGCAGGCAATGGAGTAGTATGTTTCCAGCGGACTTCGCCATGAAACCATCCGGCCCTACGAAAGTCTGGTCATCCCTTTTGGTCTCTGCAACGCACCTGCCGTATTTCAACAGTTTATTAATGACGTCCTCAGAGACATGTTAGGCCGCTTGGTGTTCATCTAACTCGACGACATCCTCATCAACTCCCGAACCATCAACAAATACATCCAGAACGTCAGAGCGGTCCTAAAGAGATTGCTTGCCCACCAGCTGTACTGCAAGTTGGAGAAGTGCGCCTTTCACGAGCGCTCCACCACGTTCCTGGGTTTTGTCATCTCATCCCAGGGTGTGGCCATGGACCCGCAGAAACTGGAAGCTGTGAGTCATTGGCCCCTACCCAAGACTCTTAAACAACTCCAGCCATTTCTCAGGTTTGCCAACTTCTGTCGCCGCTTTATCCGGGACTACAGTACAGTTGCAGCTCCATTAACCGCTCTGACTCGTCCATCATCTCACCCCTTCAACCTTACCTCAGCTGCCATCTCCGCCTTCCATGAACTCTGTTGCCGCTTCACCACTGCTCCCATCCTTCTTCACCCGGATCCTGACAAACCATTTGTTTGTGGAGGTGGACGCTTCGGATGTGGGCGCCGGGGCCATTCTCTCCCAGAGAGGTCCAGACCAAAAACTGCAACCCTGCAGTTTTTTCTCCAAGAAATTTGACCCCACTCAGCAGCGATACGGTGTAGGGGACCGCGAGCTGCTAGCTATAAAGTGGCCCTTGGAGGAATGGCGACACTCCAGGGCACCAGAGAGCCGTTCATCGTCTGGACCGACCATCAGAACCTCATCACAATCCGCACGCTGAAACAACTGAACCCCAGACAGGCGCGTTGGGCACTGTTCTTTGAAAACTACAACTTACACCTGTCATACCGCCCGGGGTCCAAGAACACCAAGGCCGACGCCCTCTCACGACAACATGAGGAAGACATCCCCTGGGTGGACCCTCTACCACCTACCACAATTCTCACACCAATCAGTTGGGACTTAGAAACAAGGGTTCGCCAGATGCAGACTGCGGAAACCGAACCGGCAGGTGTGCCACCTGGTCGACTCTACCTACCCGACGCAATCAGGACTGATGTCCTCCAGTGGGGACACTCCTCCAAGGCCAACAACCAGCCATCATCAAGTGAACTTAAGCCACTTCCGGTTCCTCGCCGGCCCTGGACACACATTGCCATCGATTTCATCACGGGCCTGCCGGTTTCTGAAGGAAAAGACAACATCCTTACCATCGTCAACTGGTTCTCCAAAGCGGTGCACCTGGTGGCCCTCTCCGGACTCCTGTCAGCTAAAAGGACAGCCGAGCTGATATTAGAGCACGTAGTCCACCTGCATGGGTTCCCAAATGACATCGTCTCGGACAGGGGGCCCCAGTTCACGTCCCAGTTCTGGAAGGCCTTCTGCCGTCTGATCAATTCCACCTGCAGTCTGTCCTCCGGCTACCACCCACAGACTAAAGGTCAGACGGAGCGGTACCTGAGATGCTTTATTGCTGATCGCCAGTGCTCCTGGGCCTACACCTGCAAACAGAATCATGAAAGCTATCACCAAGATTCATTGGACCCTACCGTTTCACCCTTCGGATCAACCCTGTCACCTACCGGCTCCAGCTGCCTGCGGCGCTCCGGATCCATCCGGTATTCCACACGTCCCAGCTCAAACTCTTCACTACGTCAGCCATGGTATCACCCACCCACCCTCCTCCTCCCCGAATCATTGAGGGCGGTCCCGCCTACACCGTATGCCGGATTCTTGATTCTCGCCCCCGGGGCAGAGGTATTCAATACCTAGTTGATTGGGAGGGTTACGGCCCAGAGGAGCGGTCTTGGATTCCGGCACGGTTCATTCTCGACCCTGAATGTCTGAATGATGTAACTGTTGTTACTGTCTTAACAACAGTTTGACAACTTGCAGGTAACTTCTTCCTCAGGCAGAGAAGTGTAGCTCAAATAATTCCACACAGAAGCAAAGTGCCTAGCCAGAATGTCAGACTCATGTTGCATTATATGTTGATCCTGAGACACCACATCACTCATCTCCTTCCATCCCCATCAGAGTCTTTACTAATCGTTTAGGCTGGGAGCATCGCAGTTTCTCAACCTTGCACTGGTAATATTGTTTCTTTGCATTCTTGATTTTTTTGGCAATGATTGATTTTAACTTCCTATAAAAGGTTTTGTCATCAGAACAAAAAGCTCGCTGTCTATCTTGTATTAGATCTTAAATTTTATCCAGTGCTTATCTGTATTTATAATAGAGACTTTATTTAATACAAACACCGATAAGCCATTCCTTGACTGGAATTAAATCACTATCACTCCCTTTTGTGTGCATTTTCCATCCAAGGGAGTCGCCAAAGCCATCATTAAAGGCATGACAGAGCTGGGCAAGCTCAAGCCAAAGTTCCCGTTCCTCAGCATGAAGAGATCTGCTGTACACTACCTGGCCCTACATCTTAAAGGTAATGTTTTAGTCTTCTGTGGAAACAAGAAAGTGACTCTTGCTTTGCCAAATATGAAGTCTTTCTTTGTTCTTTTTGAGTACACTTTTAAGTTTTAAACATTTCGATCTCTAACTGAATCAACTGATTTTCCCATTTTCTACACAGCACACAACAGCAGATCAACATACACTCAGAAGAAGTATAAGAAGAAGCTGGTTCAGTATGAGGATGACTGTGAGCTCATCTCCTACTTGAGTTCTACATTCAACCTGAACTTCAAGCCTTCTCATGAACTTCCTGTAGATTTTAACCAGAAGCTTCACAGGTTTTTTGTTATGAAGGATACCACTAAAACAGGACTTCTGCAGCCTGGAGGAAATTAATCAGACATTAGAACTTAATATAGAATGGAAAAGCTCATTCCAATTTAATGCAAAACTTTATACTTCAATACCTAAATAAAATCTTTTTTATTGTGAGCAAAGTAAATGGCAACATTTAAAAAATATTTTAATAACTAAAATAATTATAAATACAGAAGTGAAATTAATAATAAAAAAAATCAATAATTAACATATTCACCCCTTGTGTACTGTCATTGTTAACACACTGTATGTGTGAATTAGACCAAACTGTGTTTACTAAGCTCATTTCTTTTGCATACAGTACATCTCAATCACAAATAAAATTTTCACATCCATTAACGTCTGATTAAAGCGAAGATTGCATTTTCAGTTGAAGGCACATACCTGCTACAGTACTTTGTTGTGGGTTGTTAGTTGGTACAGATTATTTCCACGCTTTTTTCGTGGGGTTTAAGTAGTCCGTGGCCGATCTGATAACCCTGTGTCTCCATCAACCCCAGGTGACATTTCTTCGGGCTCACCATGACCCCAGCCTTCTGGGGCTCCTCAAGACTCTTTCAAAGGTGATAAAGGTGACCTTCCCAGCGAGATGAATGGATGATCACATTATCAAGATATGCCATGGTGTGGGGGCTGGTGATGGTGGAGCATGATTTCCATGAGATGCTGGAAATTGACCAGGGCACCATGTCGACCAAAGGGGAAGACCTTATACAGCCAGTGGACTTGCTCGATGCTGAAGATGGTTCTTGGCTTCAGCTTTAAGCCACTTGACAGTACCACTTGTCAGGTTCAGCGTGGTGATAAAACAGGCATTCCTCAGCTGCTTGATAAGGTCATCCACTTGTGGCAGCAGGTATGCATTGAACTCCAAAATTTGGTTCGTACAGCGGTATGGTCACTGGCGGGCTATTATGCCCAGCAGGGTGTAATTTTATAACTCACAAGAACTCACATTCTGTTTCTGAACATGTTCTGACAATGAATAGGCAGAGTTCTGCATTTTGGTCTCAAGTCCTAGCCAGTGTAAGCGATTTCCATGGGTGGATTTCCTTCATTGCTGCTGATGGAAAGCAGATGATTTCTTTTCCTGGGTCTTCTTTGTGCATAGCCCCAGACCATCTCATCATAGAAGGAGAGGAACAACCAGGATAGGCATTACCCCAGTCGTAACAAATTGGCCCTCAAATATAATGCCCTCAATTTTGCAGATAACTGAGAGAGGCTCTCAGAGCCATGCATCCACCGGGATACCTGACAGGTGAGCTAGTATGACTGCACTTTCCATGCCCAGGAAAGCTGGGAGTGGATGGAGCTCCTCAAACATTAACCCATCTGCAGCATAGCTGGCCAAGGTGCTCGGCCTTTTTTGGTCGAGCTTGGTTCTGCTGGGAAACCTTGGGTCCTGCTGTTTGAACCTTTTTACTTATTTTTACACACACTTAGTGTATGTGTGTGTAAATGTGAACTTCACTATGGACATTAAAGTCACAGAGTTTGTTGTGCTTTTTTAATTTTTTTTAGACTTTGTTTACATTCGTATTTGGAACCTCTGGGGTCCGTTCTTTGTATGTCGCTAACTCAGCTGGATTTGATTGTTGTGGATTTGTCCTGATCTTGGATTGTTTCGTTCTTCGAAGCGAATCTCACGCTTGCTGTCATAGCAACATGCCCGTAAGCTTAAACCTGCTCGGGAGCAGGTTTATTTCATGTAAACAGGATTTAGGCTGCGCTCCTGGCGGGTTATGATTGGTTGAAATGGCGAGGTCACATCTGATTGGTTAAAGAGCATGACTGACACGGACTGACTCACGTGGGAAAAGTATCTTGCATGAATATATGGATGGATGTATTTAAACATAAATACAGTATCTGTATACATGTGTGTGTGTCGTGTGTTAATCTCCGTGTGTTTCTAATAATATGTAACATTCTATCCCCCGATTGCGTCTATATAAGTGGAGGTAATTTTCTCAAATCTGTCTCAGCCATGTCTTGTCCGTTTATGAGAGAGCAAACGGTTACTGAAGGTGTCAGGATTATACGCAGAGTTTTTCTAATTCCTCGTGTATTGCGTGATAGACAGGATCCTTTAGCACAGCATGACAATATACTTCTTAGACTTGTTCTTCTACTTCACTTTTATACTGTAAACCCGATTAAGTTGGCAAAACTCAAAAGCTGCTCTTTTGGCATTTCATCACCCAATCGCAGGAGTTGTGATCAGTGTTTCTACTGTCGATGCATATCGCCTTTTAAACAAACGCACGAACTTGCAATAATCCTAGACAGCTCAATCCAGCGATACTAATCATCAACAACAGGTGTGCTCGAAGAACCCAATTAGCTGCATCGTAATTAGCGCGATGATCTCATCTTAGATCTGTCAATTCATCTCGGATGTTTCAAGCGACGTACGAAGAACGGACCCCGGCGGATCAAGGAGTCATCCAGGAGGTGGTGTGAAAAAAAAAAAAAAAAAAAACATTTTTAACACACATATTTTGTGCAATAAACTGTGCAAAACCAATTAGAAGGTTTTCATTTGACTCACACCTATTCTGAAATATCTACTGTGTAAGAAGGGTATCAAAAATATTTGTTCAAGATTAGTTCTGTTTACATTTATCCGACTCTTGGAAAAGCCAAATACATAATTTCTTGGCATAATCTCCTTGCTTTCCAATAAATTTTGTCCATCTGAGAATTACAACAAATGAATGCATGCGTCCCTTCTTTTGTGCAAATCACATGCGGGGCATCCCTTTTTTCTCACACTGCAGTTATGATTGAACTGATGTAACTGATGTTCACACCAGCACAGTGATGACTGGGGAGACAGTAGCCTAGAATGAAAAATGCTGATGAGAAGGTGTGGCCAACAGATGTTTTAATATAACCAGAGTGCTGATGATTTCTGATTCCCGCATTTTAAAACATTATCTGAAGGTTTTGTGTAGTTTCTAACACTGCTTGGTGATCAAGTTCAGAAACCAGCTTTATGTTACCTTTCATACGTGTTTTTTCATAGTTTTGGTGTCTTCATTATTGTTCTACAATGTAAAAATTAAAAAAGAAAGAAATCTTATAAATAAATAATTAGAAGGAGCTTCCAAGATTTTGGATGTTACTGTACAGAGAGAAAAAAGCAGCAGACCAAGAATAGAGCCTTGTGAATGCATAGAGAAGTTAACATCTGCAAACTGCATCAGTCAAATAAGACCTGAGCTGTAATAACAACAAGCCACACAATTGAGGACACACAAACTTGACAAAAGGCCAGCAATATTGTGTGTTTCATTAGTTCCACCTGTCTGATCATTTAATTAAAGGAAAGAGAAGAGATAAATGTCAAGGACCTCTGGTGGATGATTTTGTGTTTGACATTCTAACCGGAGACTCAAAGACAGACTGGCTTAATACGGAGTGAAAATCTTCACTATTATATGGCTAATCATTATAAAACAGTATTAATTCAATAAAAACACAGCCATTAAAGAGAAACCTTCTGGATAGTTAAAAAACGACAATATTCCCAGACCTGAATGAGAATGTATAATTTCTTTAATATTTTTTAATGTATATTGTCATGGCGGGCCATACACACACTACGTTTACGACACACAGCTCCTCCCATACCCCGCTCAAAGTTCAAGTTCACGGCCAACGACAGGAGGAAGGGGGCGGGGTGCCGTAATCCTACATGGCTGGTTTCCCATTTCCACTCACCGGCTGGGAACCAAAAGGGAACTATAAAAAGAAGCCAGGACACCAGTTCGATGAGTGTGATATTCAAACCAAGTGATCTTTCTTTTCTCAATTGCTCACAGATTCAGACAGCTCCAGATAATCTCAGCTCCGAAAACCGACACAGCCGAAGAGATTGTACCGCTGTTCGACACAAGTCTCTGCAACTTCATCTCCTGCTGCAGTCAGCTCCGCTCTCCAGCCCAGTCAGGTTTAGGGTTGCTGCTGCTGTTTGCTGCTGCTCCTCTCCGGAGAATGAATTTGCTACAGAGGACCTCTGTCAGTTCGAACCTCTGCAAACCGCGTCTCTGTGTCATTGCCCAGAAGCTACAAACGCTTTACGCTGGTGGAGAATGTGGCTGACTCAGGGCAAGGGGCACCTGCATGTGGCACCAGGTGATTTCACATCTACTACAGATGAGCATTTAACAAAATGCGGTGCTCGAACAGATCACACAAAGGCTACAAGCCACGACTCAGGAACTCTCCTGTCTGCAGCAGCGAGGAGGGGAGCACGTTCCTTTACCTGATCCTCGGAAAGAAGCACAGCGGCTACTAACAAAACTTTGTTGATGACGTAGAAGCATATCTTCAAACGTTTGAACGGACAGCAGAGCAGGGGGGGCAACTTTTCACTTCCTGAGGAAGAGGCAGGTCAATATGATCGGCTTAAGGCAGAAATTCTCGCGAGCTCCGGGCTTTCCAGTTCACAAGCCGTCTCTGACTTTAACCAGTGGAGATATGACCTGTCAACACCGGCCCGAGCTCAGCTGGATCACTTACACGGGATCACCTGTCGGTGGCTCCAGACAGATAAATTAAACTTGCAAGTCGTCGAAAGAGTTGTAGTGGAAGTATTACGCTTCCTGCCCCGAAAGAAATGCAAGGCGGTTGGAATGAGCGCCCCCACCTTGCTCAGAAAAGCCGTTGAGGCCTTGGAATGTGCCATTTCCACCTTTTCACTCGGCCTAGAGAGGCAAAGATTTTCGGACAG
Organism: Clarias macrocephalus; assembly: GCA_011419295.1. Lineage (NCBI taxonomy): Eukaryota > Metazoa > Chordata > Actinopteri > Siluriformes > Clariidae > Clarias > Clarias macrocephalus. Next base: position 55,960 of record JAAGKR010001730.1, read on the forward strand.
GAGAGTAATGCCCTTTACTATAACACCACGATGTGAAAAAATCATTCTCCCCCAAAGACTGAATCACCAATGTACAAACTCATGCCCACGGAACAGACGCTTTCCAGACCAACCTCCGCCGCCGTACAATCCAAGCCGTGGTGGACAAGATCCCATCTCTGTGTCAGAAGCTAGAAACGCTTTACAATATATATCCTCCAGATTAATTTCAGGTAGGATTGCATATTCTTCAGTGGATGATAAAGGAAGTGGATGAACTTCTTACATACCGTTTATATGTGGACCTGATTTTGCTTGATTTTCCTCTGTAAGTATTTTGAGTCCTGGTTAGTTTTTTTTTATATTGGTGACTTCGCAGCCATTTTGTAATCACTCGCTATTTCGTTATTTCTATCCTTATAATTTTGTGACTATTGAGATTGTCACCCAGATGTGTGATCATTGTGTCCTAGTTAGTTTAAAATTTTATTACAAAACTAGGTACCCAGTTATTTATTTTTTTGTAGTTTTTCTTTTTTTTCCAAGTTTTCATGAGATTATACAGAGATTACTCTACTTAATTATATAATTAAGTAATGTTTCCACATCTTTACACCTTGATAAAGGCTTGCATGAGCTGAAACCGTTGGTTTGTGCAGTTTTAACTTTGACTAGCCATGGACAAATGTCTTTTGTCTTTTTTTTTACCAAAATGGTAAAGATTTACCATCTCTAAAATTCCACAGGTTTTACTTAGCAGACACACTTTTCTGTTTATTCATTCGATGCAAACAGCCACCATAAACTCACTTTTTTTCATGTCAGAACTAAAATATTTTTTTACTTTGGTCCTAATCCTCTTGCATACCAAAAAGCACCTGTTTCTTTTCCATTCTAATTTTGGATCCACGCAGAACTCCCAAGATTTTAATGTATAAATGGTCTAACAAAATAAATGGATAACAGGAAATTTAGCCAACTGACTGAATTAATAAGTGATTTCCTTACCGATGTTAGCATGAGCAAGAGATCAGTTGAGTGAAGATATGGTAGATAACATGAGGCTTCAGTCCTTTAACTTAAGTCACCTGACCTGGCTAAAATGTGGCAGTAATTGTTCTTTTTTTCTTTAGATAAGCTTATAAATGTTGAGGAATGCACAGTGTTTTTAGATGGAGCTGAATTGAAAATGCAATCTTCTCTTTAATCTTTGTCAGCAGTAAGCAAACGTTAAAATTTTATTTGTGATTGAGATGTATGCAAAAGAAATGAGATTAGTAGACACAATTTGGCCGGCAAATACATACTGTACAGTGAATTAACAATGACAATACACATGGGCTGTGGAGATGTTAATGATTTTTTACAATTATTTTATTTACTTTCACTTCTATCTATTTTAAGTTATTAAAAACATTTATATATATTTATATCCAGTCTATATTAAATTGTATAATTAATTCCCTCCAGGCTGCAGAAGTACTGACGCAGTTTTAGTGCAATCCTTCACGACAAGGAACCTGTAAAGCTTAAGGTTAAAATCTACACGAAGTTCATGAGGAGGCTTGTAGTTGAGGGTGAAAATAGAACTCAGGCAGGAGATGAGCTCACAGTCCTTCTCATACTGAACCAGCTTCTTGTGCTTCTTCTGAGTTTATGTTGATGTGCTGTTGTGTGCTGTGTAGAGGATGTGAAAAACAAGAAGATTCAACAAGAGATTAAAATGTTTAAGAAAGACCTCATATTTGGTAACGCAAGTGTTGCACAGCCTCAAAACCACATGGCCTTAAACTCAATTTTTTACACTAGAAATGGGTTATAAACCTTACTTTATAAACTAATGCCAGTGACTCATGTATTTCCTCTCATACCTATTCCAGATAACCCAGTATTAGCCAAGAGGTGTACAGAGCTGTGCTTTACGGTGTACACTGTCTCACAGCTGGGAGCAGTCTCCGGGTCCCTTGGGAAAATAACATCTGATCTTTCTATCACAAGTGGTCATACATAGTCTCCTTAAGCCCTTGCCTCAGCTGCATGACTTAATGTTATGACATACAACCCAAACAGATAATCAAAAATTATCTGCTATTGTAGTAAAAACATTTCAAATGATCACTGAAACAGTTTTCTGCTTTAAGAAATAATTGCACTGATTCATATCCCAGAATGAGAATAACTCATTACATACAGCATAGAATAGAAGGTGCTTACACAGACAATTTTGATTGGTGTGTGAGAGACACCATGCAAGAAGAAGCTTTCTTCCTCTCTCCTCTGTCAATTCGGCACTGTCGTCAAGCTATAGGACATTAACAAAAGTTGCAAATTAACGACTGGTAGTAAATGCAGTTGCTTTTTATTCTCATTTTATGTCGTACAATTGAGTATATTATGGTCTATTGTACCATTTAATGTTCAACAGCAACAACAAAGCTTTTCCACAAAAAAAATAAATAAACAAATAAATAAAAACATTTATGCTAAAATACAAACCAACTGAATGGTGATGCGGATATCAATATCAAAGCAATCCTCAATCTGAATTGTGGCTGTTTCTGGCAAATCCCCAAAAAAAAAAAGACATTGAATGTTGGCAGACTTGATCCAGACACACCTGCATCACCATGAATGAACGAATTGCCCGTCATTCTTCCCGGGACAAAACATATAAAGATAGAAATTGTCTTTGAGAAAAATTATTTTTGAACTTCATCCCCAACAGCAGCATCCGATATGAGAAATAAGTATGGCTTTAAACTGTTCTGGATCATCATTATCATCATCATCCATTCCTGCAAAATATAACAAGGTACATTTCATCCATACAAGTACAAAATGAACAGAATGATAATTCCCTTTCAAAGTGCATTTTACTCACATCAGAAGGATATGACATAAGAAGCGTCACCTTGAATTAAGATTGTTTTCTCTCCAAGTCCAGCTGCTGTTCTGGCAAACTTATCTGTGTTTGTCTGGAACTGTGTCTGACTGTGCCTGTAGTGATCAGGCTTAGGACTCGGCTTTAAAAAGCCAAAAGACAGACCCCTAAACACCAAGAACAAATAGATTTTGGTTTGCATGCTTTGTTTTGCTGGTTAGCAGTGGAAATACTGGCATCTCATTTAAAACAAGGCCTCTCTGTGTTCCTGTATACAGCAGCTAATCATGCAGCGTGGATATTGCCGCAACTTGTAATGAAATGACAGGTGCAATAGAACTGTAAATATTGACTTGACAGATGGCTACCTTGTTATGCCACAATGTTTACAATGCGTATTATTACAAAAACACAGTGTATTTTTGGTTTAATGAAAGCGAAATAAACCTACATTCATGTCTCTCTGGCTACACTAATTAACAACCACTCCACAGGGCAGGCAGCAAAGCTAAGTAAGCATTAGTGATGTTTAACATTACTTACTTTGTACAGGGTTTCATGGAATGTGAGCTGTATTAGCTTTTGGAAAGGTTGGACAACTGTGACATGAACTTGGACGAGGGGCAGCTTCATCACACACACATTGCTGTTGAGATCTTCTTCGGGCTGAGGTGGTGTATTTCCATCAGGCCAGTTAGCAACAACCTCTCTGAGTAAATCTGAAATTGACTTTTGTCCTGTGCCCACCCAGAAACATTTTCTCCTGTCAGAGGTGCATACTACCACATGCTGTACGAGAGTGTAGCCTGCACCTCCAGACCTAAATCAATACTTAATGTGCTGTTGATTTTGTCTGAACAAACGAGCAGCCAATCGTAAGCCTGGCTCCACCCTGTTTGCTTTGACTTTCATTCTGCTGTAAAGCAGCATTAAATTGGGATGCCTGATTAATTTCCTCCAGGCTGCAGAAGTCCTGACGCAGTTTTAGTGGAATCCTTCAAGCCAAGAAACCTGTGAAGCTTCTGGTTAAAATCTGCTGGAAGTTCATGAGGAGGCTTAAAGTTCTGGTTGAATATAGAACTCAGGTAGGAGATGAGCTCACAGTCCTCCTCATACTGAACCAGCTTCTTCTTATACTTCTTCTGAGTATATGTTGATGTGCTATTGTGTGCTGTGTAGAAAATGGGAAAACCAGTTGTTTCAGCAAGAGATTAAAATGTTTAAAACTTAACAAGTGTACGAATCACTTTCTTGTTTCCACAGAAGACTAAATCATTACCTTTAAGATGTAGGGCCAGGTAGTGTACAGCAGATCTCTTCATGCTGAGGTACGGGAACTTTGGCTTGAGCTTCCCCAGCTCTGTCATGCCTTTAATGATGGCTTTGGCGACTCCCTTGGGTGGAGAATGCACACAAATGAGAGTGATATTAATTTAATTCAAAGAACTGCTGAGACTCACACATCCCTAAACCTCGCTTTTTACACCAGAAATGGTTTATAATCCTTTCTTTATAAAATAATGCCATTGCCTCATTTATTTCCCTCATACCTGTTCCAGATAACCCAGTATTGGCAAAGAGGTCAGGTCTACTGGGTTTCCCATCGGTTGAAGTTTATGAGGAAGTTTCTGATTGCAGTAAGTCTCAGGTGACCTGGGAATAGGTTTAATGAATCTTATTAGACAGTTACTCTAAAGTACTGCAGTTACACTAGGTAACAGATACTGGGAGTTTCTTAAGTTATTAACTAACATATTACTCACCGTAGAAACTTGTGTTGTTTCCCCTCAGTCTCGAAAACGTAGATCTTCTCCTGATATTCCACTGCAAAGTTCATATTACCAGGAACCAGTACCTCATAACTTCACATAAAGAAAAACAGATAAAATACAAGGTTTCATTCTGATTATCTTCAAATTTTCCCTCAAAATTCATGATTTCATATGCTTACTGTGTCATGGTTAAGTTTATTTAGTGTATTCATCATAATCACTGATGTGTTAAGCGCCTAATCTATAAAAATAAAAGAATTGTTTTGTTTGTATATTATTTAAAGCCCAATCTTTCAATTATATCTTTACATTTCATGAACTGGAGGACCCCAAACCAGCCTGTCTTTCTGTATGTACAGTAATGTATGTCCAGCTGGATTCCCTTTGAGGTGAGCATGGCTATACACGTCACTCAACAGAGCCAATCAACATAATAGTTTACCATGTATAAACAGGGTATGCCACTGTAATACACCTACGAGCTGACACAATCCTCAAGAAACTGAAATAATAGAGCAACACAGCATGGCTCCAAAAAAAAAAAAAAGTAGACGAATGAATAGACAGATCACTGTATGTTTATTCTTCCTGAGGGAAATTTAAAACCACTTTGGCTCATATGTTCCAAAACCGTGGCGCAAATTAAAATCAGTACTGTGAAGCACCACTATGAGATAAAACACATTAAAGCAAACATCCGCAGCAGTCCAAGATAAGTGGATTGAAAATGAAACAAACTGCGAGCCCAGTTTTATATTGGAATATTTGAATATCTAGAATATTTTTTACTGGAATTAGTTAAAATTTTCACCACTCAAATTAAAGTGCTGAAGTGGTACAAGTTAATTTTAAAGCACTGAAGGCGTTTTAAGCCAAAATGTTTGGATACAACATTAATAATTTATGTCCTTAAATTTTATAATTATGTTCATAAAATGATTATTTAAAACAATGTTGTGTACACGTCTGTACCTCTGTTGGCCTTCTAAGTATGTGACTGGACAGTATCCCTTTAGCTCCACTTGCTCAGGGAAGCGGCTCTTCACCTGGCCTGCACTCAGCTTACGGGGAAGAAGATGGGGAAGGGGCAACTTGTGAGGGCAAACTGGGGCCACAAACTGCTCTGGAGCCTCAAGAAACTTCTATAGTAAATGAAGAGATGAAAATTTCATTTTATCATGTTTGTCATAATTGTAACTCAGCATCACAAAAAAAAATTATATAAAATGTTTTATAAATATTTTAATCAGTTTTTCAGTGGATTATGCATACAATGTATGTGTGTCACACTTAAATGACTGAGATCATCAAACTAATTTTAATATTGCAAGACAACCAATAAAAAAATTTAAAATGTTATTTTTAAAAGATGAGTGGTGGTAGTGTTTTTAAATCAGATTGCGATGACCTTAAACATGCTCAAAAACTCTTCAATGTGGCTGAATTAAAACAATTCTGCAAAGAAAAAAACTCCTCCACAGTAATGTTAAAGACTCTGCCAGTTATCGCAAACACTTGACTGCAGTTGTTGATGCCAACTATTTTTTAGGTTTATGGGGCAATTACTTTTCACACTGGGCTAGGCAGATTTGGACAACTTTTTTCCCTTAATAAGTAAAATATAAAACTGCATTTTGTATCTACTCAGGTTATCTTTGTGTAATATTACAATTTGTTTGATGATCCCAATCATTTAAGTGTTAGAAATATGTAACAAAAAACCTTTTTAATGGCACTGTAGCTATCTGTAGTTCATCAGTTAATCTAAATATTATTCCTGATTAAACAAATTATCTCTATCATAACATTATCAACATAAATAATTCAGATTTAGATCAGTTTGGATCAGCACCCCACCTCAAGATACTCCCTGGATGCCATTTTGTAGTACTGCCTCCTGAACTCTGCAGCCAGCTCCAGGGAGATATGAAGGGAGCAGTCCACCAGGTGTTTCTGGAGAGCCAAGCTAACAGGACAGTAATGGCCAAACTCGCCCAGCCGAGACTCAAGCTCACGTGGAGTAACACCCAAATGCGCTATGCTGGCAGCTTGGCCTGAGAGACAATTCAGGGAGATAAAATGGCCTTCAATTAATATTTTTACTGTGCAGACTGAAATATAGTGAGGGAACAAGTGGTAAAAACTCATTGTAAAAGGAATCAGAATGTGTGTGTATGGATGTAGATAAGAAAAGAAAGGAGTTTATCCGTACACATTTCTTGACCTCTCACCTTTACAGATTCTATCTAGGTAGTTGTGGATGTGTTTCATACTTTTTTGGACTTCACCCAGAACGCGATGCAAAACCCACCAACTGCTTTTGTTTGCATCAACTGGAAACCAGTTTTGGTACTGCTGCTGGAAATGTTTCCTGAGGGCCAGTACTTCACGCTTAAAGCAGGAGATCCGGATGTCCAGGAACTGAGTGCTGTCATGTGGCCTATAAACAAAAAGGGGGATGACAGAGGTCAGACTTTTTATGTATATTACTCACTGATTGAATATCTTATCTAAACCAGTTAGTTAATCAATAAAGTATTTATTGTACATTCTTTCAGGTCCACGATGCAACATACTCACACACAAATAATAAAATATAAATAAAATATACCACCGACAAATTTACTATACACAGAATTAAACATGATAATTCTAACAGTGATTCAGACCTGTTTGATTTCATCTTATCTTTCATGCCTCTTCTCAGGATTTCAACTTTGTCCAGCTGCAGCTCGATCACTCGGACAGGAATAATGCGGCGAGCTGCCATCAAGTCAGCCTGTCTTTTAGTCATGGGAAATCCATCCAGCACATACCTAGGTAACAGATCAAACAAGTGAACATTCATTTTAAATCAAGTGTTATATCTACCCTCCTTAAGCTTTTACCTATGAAAAGAAATAAAAAAGAATTAAAAACTCATCTTTAAAGCACTCATTTGCATTCAGATGGGCTTTGCAGTTACGAGTGGACAAGAAGAATGTCTGAGTGCTTTCACACAGTCAGACTCTACAATGAACTATTTACTGTAGAATTTCGCTACACATTAGCACTCTGTAACGAACTGTATGTTTGTGTAAAGTTTTAGAATGATGTTGAGGTCTGGTTCTAGTTTCTCGCATTATTTACCATTTTGTTTGTATAGTGCTTTGCAATAGACATCGTCATAAAAACACTTTTACAGAAATACTTTTACATGACCTTATCGCCTGTAGGAACTGAGGGTTACAGTATGTGCCTTGATCAAGTGCCTAAAAATAGCTGACTTTGGGATTTTTAATTTACACCTTTCTGTTCATGTAATATGAAATATAAATATTTGTAATGTAACAGTAATAAAAATATAAATATTGTAGTATTATACAGTAAGTATTATCCTCCCTATAGTGTTTCTCCAGAAACTACACCCTAGAGTATATGGTTTATTACCCCCGTGAGCTACAGATGGAGTTCAGCAAAACCGCTTCCAGACACTGAATGGTCAGTTCATCGGGAACAGTCAGCCCCTTCCTCAAGTACTTCAGCACCTCAGTCGCGAGCTCCGTCTTGTCTTGGATGCTGAGCACCGTCCGTATTACACCACCAATAGATAGGTGTGCCAGTCCATATTCACGAGCAAACATGCGAGCAACTAAACCCACACATCAGAATACAGAAATATTAAAAAACATGTTTTATTAATTTGTGTTGTAAGCATGCTGTTAAAGTCTTATGCATCAGACCATGGTGATTTCTGCAAGTCTGTAAAACAATGCTCACTAACCTGTGGTTTTTCCAGATTTCGGACTACCAATGATGGCAACTTTGATAGACAGGGACGGGCTGGGTTTGGGCTGACGTAGACACTTGATAGGGTTGATCATGAAGGCATTGCGTGTCTCCTCAGAGGCAAAGAAGTAAACAAAGTTGTGGAAAAGGACAGGACAGCTAGGATTAAGGGAGTCCTGCATATGCTGGATCAGATCACCTTCTGCATACTATAGATTCATCAACAAAAAAGAAATGACAATTACATTACTTTCAGGCACTTCGCACTTTGTATATAGAATTTATTTGTGAGGGACATAAAAAGAACAGTTTTGGAGGATTTATATGATTTGTGTGTAACCTTCACATATACATTTTCACATATTTAAATATAATTTATTGTATAAACCAAGTCAAAAGACATGTATCTGTCGATGTACAGTACTAGAGGTATATTAGTGTCCAAATTCTTAATTTCCCTAGCTGTAAAATAAGTAGTCCTGCTGGGACCCATCATTTGCTGCAGCTTCTTGTTCACAGTGAAAAAAAGCATATGCTGGAGCATGTGTTATTTTATAAGCTGCATAATTAATCCTAATTATCTTGGTATTGTTGCATTAACGCAAATTTAACATGATTGTTTATGCAGTAATGTTACTTGACATATATTCCTTGATTTTGGTGCGATTAAAGTGCACCTGAAATCAAAGTCAGGGTTTCAGAGCTGAAAACTACTGCACAAATTTAAAATGCCTGGAATTTATGGAAGAAATCTTCAATATATTATCAAAACCTGAAAGGATAGTGCTGAACCGTCTTTGTGGAAGAAATGTGGTTGAAAAAAAAAAAAACATAAATGGAGCTCATTTAAACACTTGAAGTTGAAGGATCAACAGTAAGAATCAGAGCTATGTTTAAGAGTGACAGTAAGAGCATTTCCACGCACGCACGCACGCACAATGTGATGTGAACTCTCAGGATTGGGACTAAACAGCTGTGTGTTCATAAGAAAACCACTTGTTAGTGAGAATAATTTGAAAAAAAAAAAGCTTCAGGTTGCTAGAGAGCATAATGATTGAAAAAACATCATGTGGTCTGATGAGTCCAGATTGACATTATTCCAGGGTGATCAAAGTGCATGTCAGGGTAAGAAGGGAAGCGCATGAAGTAATGCACTCATCATGCATAGTGTCCACTGTACAAGCCTCTGGAGGTTGCTTCAGTTGCTCAGGTCTAGTAATGTGGCAATAAAATTAACTGAATAAATAATGAACTGGAGACCAGTGGTTGCTGTAATTAGAGCTAAAGGCGATCAAATGAATATTAGAAACCTTTTTTTTGACAAGGCAATGTGTATAGAAATATTGTCATTTTACATTTAATCACTTTAAGGAAAATATTTTTTTAATGATTAAACCTGCACTTTGTGTCAGTAAATAAAACAATAAAAAAAAAATCTTAATTTCTCTCCTCTCTTAATTTCTCTCATCTTAATTTCTCTCCTCCTTTCACTAGTTTGCTTAGCTACTAGCAATTTGTGTAAAGCACTACTGTTGTGTAAAGCAGCCCAGTCAGTCCTATTATTCTAACACACCTCAATATGACTTTAGAAAAGGAAATACCTGAACATACAGAATCAAATCACAGATCTCATTTCAGTTCGTTAAGACTTAAAGATAAGATGTGCTTATCATCATCATTTTGTACTGACAACTCCAAAGCAAAAATAAATATGTATAAAGGATAAATTATAAAATTCTAGCCAATAACTAACCCGGAATGGATCCCAGCATCCAAAGACACTGTAGAACTTATAGTTGCTGTAGAGGAGTTTTTGAGCAGTAGCAAAGCTGATGGGATGACACCGTTGAAATAGCGCCTCCCTGTTCTCCATCAGGGGCCTGACTTGCTTTATGAGCTGGGTGTGCACAATGTGAGGCTTTCGGCCAGCACTGACCATGAGGTGAGGTATCCGGTATTCAGTCAGAGCGTCCTGAAAGAAGGGGGCGAGGCGGGCGGGGTATAATAAAAAAATAGTGTACTACTTCATTTTACATGTGCCTTGCTCTGACTACAACTGAGATTATTATATCGTTAGTTTCTATTAATATTTATTTACTCATTTAACAGCCCAAGTTTACCATCATCATGGTGAGGTTGCTGTCATCCCTGTCAAACTGCTCACTGATCTCTGCTCTTATTCGATCCTCTGCACTGGACTCTGACTCTTCTTCCTCTCCATCCTCTTTCTCCTCCTGGGGAAACTCCTCTAGCAGCCTGTCTTCCAGCTCTTGCTCCCAGTTCAGCTGATCTTCATCTCGTTCGTCTTCCTGCAAATCATTTTTCTCATTTTCCTTGTCCTAAGAAGAAGAAAGAACAGCTTGATCATATCGATGTTCTTTCTCAGTGCACTACAGTGTTAGCTATGAGGTGACTATGGTTATAGTCTTACTCTGGGTGACTTGGGTGCATATTCAGGCAAGAGCTCAGCTCTTCTTTGGGCAATGGCCTCCTCCTGGTTAACAGAATAGTTGACAGAATGCTAATGACTATCCTTAACCATGTGTTTCACAATCTTTTTGTAATACTTGAACCATCATTTTCCAAGAATACTTTTTTTCATAAAAAAAATTTTTTTGCATTCTCGGGTACAGAAATATAATGATTTTTTAATACTCTCTTCTTTACCCTAAGCTCCTTAAGTAGCACCATCTGCTCTCTCCTTCTTGTGCATCTCTCCTTCCATCTGTCAAGCCGTGGGGGCAGCAGGTGCTTCACCACTTCTGACACCTCTACAGACATAACTAAGGTGGTATCTGGGTACAAGTGATGCTCTGCTAGGAAGGACAGATCCTCTGAATGCTGAGGAAATCCTTCAAGGATAAATCCTGTTGATCTAAGAAAACCAATAAAAGGCAGTGTAAAAAGAGAAATTGTAGAAAAACATATACTGAATTTGAACATTGCATGGATAACCCTTTACTTGTATGGCTCTTGATGCCAAAACTGCAGCAGAACCTTCTCTAAGATTTTGTATGGTAATGATTGTCCATCAGATAGATATGATTTTATGAATTCCTCTTCCTCTGTCAGTACTGAAGTCTCCTACAGAAGATGTTCACAAAAACAAAAGAGGAAGTGTTTTTTTTTCTCATGTTATGCATCATTTTGATTTTTAACTTTTTGATCAGCAAAATCTTCTCCAAGTCTACCTCAGGGAGATCTTCATTATTAGACAAGATCTCCTTTTGGCTCTGATCATCCTCTGGCCCGAGAGGAGAAGCTGTGGATGGGGTATGTTTCTGCAGCAAACTCTGCAGCTCACTCGGTGGCTCTTCAGGTGGCTCTGCCTCATCAGCATAGGGTATGCGGGTCTGAGTCTTGGCCAGAATCAGCTCTTGAAGCCTTTCACGAAACTGGACATGAAAGAGACCTAGATGCTGCGCCAGCCACTGGCCATAAGTAGTTTTTCCTGAGCCACGCACCCCCAGTAGGAACATACGCAGGGCAGGTGGCTAGGAAGATGAAAATTCATGAGGTGAAGGATGTTAATGTCTTCTGATAATTTAGATCAACAGTGCTATTTGCAAGCATCAGAGTGTCATACGCAGTACGGATTATGAAATAGGATTGACTTTTACATAGTACTTGTTATATACTATATGTCTACTTCATGTTTCTTAGCAGGGTTTTTGTTAAATATTCACCACCAACTCATGCTGGAAGACACAGTGTATTGTTCTAGTGCTTTCAGTCAATAAGAATATTTTATACATGAGAATAAGAACATTTATAGATATTGGAAATATTTATTGAATAACATGTCTTACCTTAAGTAGCTGAGTAGTTGGGACAAAGAGCTCTGGTGTCTGCAGGAACTTATCCAATGCTTTTCTGCTAGAAAAGTAGTAGACCTTCTCTCTGTATTTTGCAGCAATGTTATTTGTGCAGGGGACCAAAGTTCCCTCTTCCCTCAGCACAACTGGGCAGTACATGTCAGTATCCCCAAGCCACTGTTTATTGCTGCTTTCCTAGAGATGGAAGAAAATAGTTTGTAAGTGATGTTATGAAAACACAACACAGATGAACCTGTGGACCAACCTCTGCTTCATCAGGCATATCCTCCTCCTCTTTACCCAGATCCATGCTGGACATCTCTTGGGCCATGTATTTAAATGGTCCTAAATCACAAAAAGAAAGAAAATAGAGAAATCAGTTCCTTGCATACTTTATATAATAATTATATCATTATATATTAAGTATTATACAATAGTTAGTTCTGTGCGAGTATTCCGATTGGAAGAGAGGCATTCCACAAGTGGTGATAGATGGTAACGGCACTGAGACATTTAACTTGTATGCATCACAGCACGTCTCAGGTGTTCTACAGTCGTTAATTACACTGTCTGTGGCAGCATGGGTGAAAGTATGTCTGTATGGTCTGAAGTACTGAGGAGAGAGTAGCTGCCTCCAAAACCCACATTCAAAACCACAAAAGTCACAGAAGCACTTTCAGCAAGAAAATGTTGGCAGATTATTATATGAACTGTTGTCTGAATGTGTGGTACATGGGCAACTGTGATGATTAGAAACTGATAACAGGTAAGCTTTGGACATCCTCCTAAAACAAAGATTTTGTCATTCTCCTTGATGGTTGACAACCAGAAGCGTTGATGGAGCAAAGACAGGGTGCGAGTTGCCACCGGATCCGGTCTAAGAAATTGGGATAACTGCAGACTGGAACAAAAAGTAGCCCAGCCAGAACATTACTGGAACCCAGTTATTGTTCAAGGGACTATAGAACTAGGTTTTCTACATTCAGTCGGATCACAGCTATGAGACACTGAGGCGGGAGGATGGTATCATAGAGGATGTGTCATGGGAGGCAGAGAACTGTCGGGAGAGGGCATCGTTCTTGGTGTTCTTGGAACCTAGACAATATGACCCCCCCCCCTCCCCCCTATGAAGACTTGAGCGACTAATTCTTAATCTTCTCAGACCTCAGCTCTGTCATGCACTGGATCCTCTGTAATTTGCAGTTTGTACAGTAGACTAGACTACTAGAGTAGTACTTGGTGACCTGGACTACAGACTACCTCACCAGGAGACCACAGTATGTTAGGATGAGAGACTGCACCTCTGAAGGGACTGTACTTTCCTCTTACAGTTCATCATCTACATCTAACTTCAAGTACAGCTCAGTCATGTCACATGCAGAAATTCTGTGATGACACTGCCATCGAGGGGGGTATCAGGGATGGACAGGAGGGGGGCAGGAGCCATGTGGAGTAGACTGTGACCTGCAGATAAATCACCTCCAGCTCAAGCCCTCTAAGACCAAGAAGATGGTGATAGACTTTCATAGGACTAGGTGCCTGCTACTGCCAGTCTCCATTGAGGAAGCTAAGGTTGAGGTGGTGATAACATAAATACACAGGGCTACTGCTGGATGATAAACCTGACTGGTCAGCAAATGCAGAACATCTATGCAAAAAAAGTCAGAGTCAGACATTCTTCCTAAGGAAACTGGGCTTTTTTATAATCTGCAAGTAACTCCTACAAATGTTTGATGAACATCTATCTATCTATCTATCTATCTATCTATCTATCTATCTATCTATCTATGATATCTATCTATCTATCTGCGATTAAACCCCGGAACCCTGAGATTAATGGAGCTGATATTGTAAAGTGAAATGATTGAAAAAATAAGTAAATCTCGTGAGTTTCTCAGGACTGGCTACCATCTCTTTCTCCATCTCCTCACCTTTTGGCTACATAGTACCAGTTAGAATTTACAGCTACTTTTACCCCTGCCAATTGTTAGTGGTGAGTGGTGCAGGACATGTATGAGATCTGTAAGACAGTGGTGAGATGTGCTGTAGGTGTGACAGAAAAGTTCAAGGTGGAGGTGGATCTACATCAAGAATCGGTTCTGAACCACTTGTTGTTTGCTCTGGTGATGGACAGGATGACAGATGAGGCTAGACAGGAGTGTTTATGGACTATGCTGTTTGCAGATGACATTGTGCTTTATAGTGAGAGCAGGGAACAGGTGGAGGAAAATCTAGAAAAATGAAGGAATTTTTTGGAAAGTAGAGGAATGAAGGTTAACTGCAGCAAGACAGGATACATGTGTGTGAATGAGAAAGACACAAGGGGATTGGTGAGGCTACAGGAGCAAAGTTAAAGAAGTTGCAGGACTTTAAGTATTTCGGGTCAGTGGTCCAAGAGGTCAACGGAGAGTGTGGAAAGGATGTGAAAAGGGTCAGGTGTGTTGTGTGATAAAGGATTGTGATTATCAGCAAGAATGAAAAGAAAGGATTTCAAGACAGCAATGCTCTACGGCTTGGAGACAGTGGCACTAAAGAAAAGACAGGAGGCAGAGCTTGAAGTAGCAGAGCTGAAGATGTTGAGTTTCTCCTTAGGAGTGACAAGGATTGGCTCAAGACTGAGTCTTTCAGGGGGACAAACATGTAAGATATTTTGGAGATAAAATCAGAGAGGCCGGATTGAGGTGGTTTGGATGGGGAAATGTTTGAATTAATCCCATAAATTCCTACACAGTTACATCTTAACTACTTAATTTTTAATCCATTGTGGTGGTGTAAAGAAGCACAAATACAAAACAAATGAGTCACTGTCCAAATACTTATGCTCCTGACTGTAGATAGTCACATACGCTCCATTTGATCAACCATCTCCTGGAGCAGAGTCTCAGGAGTTTTGTTGGCGATCTCTAGTGTAACACAGCTGCAGCCGATGGAGTAATCCAGGCTGTTCCACTCCTGCATAAACTTTTGTAGCTGAAGCTTATACATGTCCATCGCTGGGCCAGGAGGATAGCCCTGTTCCCAAGTATTAGGCAACATCACCCCTACACACACACACACACACAAATATAACAGGATCCCCTCAATAATTTCACCAAATACAGCAAGAAATGAAGTAAATTAGATATTATTACTAATATAACCCCAAGAATATATCTGACATTACCGTCATTATAAAATGTAAAGATATTACTGACATCGTAACCTATTTATTGCTTCAGAATCAAAGGCCCAAGGCCCTCTCACATGAATGCTACCTAGTCAGAAATATTTCCCTTTAAATAAATGCTGACTATGATTTGTACTGTGAATAAAATCTACACTTTTATGAGCAATGAGCCACTCGGATATGTCATATGACCCTTCAGTATTTAGCCCATTGAAGGCTAGACTGAGAGAGTAAACTGATATAGTAGTGAAGCTGCCGTACCAATAACATCAGGCTCCTCAGGCACCACCTTCAGTGTGGACAGAACATTCCCTGTCTGAGCCTCTTCTGAAGCCAGCACCTGCTGACTGAACATAGTACAGAAAATACGTCTTCATGTACGCTCCATAGGAAATAGTGTTCCTTTGTCTCTCTACATACTGTACAGTGCAGTGAAAAAAATAGTTGCCCCTTTCTGATTTTTTTTTGTTGTTTTTGCATATTTGTCACAGTTAAATGATTCAAATCATCTAATTAATTCAACAAATTTTTAAATTACAGAAACAAAGATAACTAAGTACAAAATATAGTTTTTAAATTATGATTTTATTAATTAAGCAAAAAAAGCTGTCCAAACTTACCTGGCCCTATGCGAAAAAGGAATTGCCCCTAAACCTAATAACTGGTTGTACCACACTTGTCAGAAACAACTGCAATCAAGTTTTTGCGATAACTAGCAATGAGGCTCTCACATCGCTGTGGAGGAATTTTGGACATTCTCAGTTAGGATTTTCTAGTAGAGTACAGAATTTATGGTTCCATAAATTATGACAAGCTGTCCAGGTCCTGAAGCTGCAAAACAGGTCCAGACTACCCCACTACAACGTCCATATCTGACTGTGGCTTTGGTGTTCTTTTTATGAAATGCTGTGTTAGTTTAACACGGACTTACCGGGACACACACCCGTTAAGTAGTTCAACTTTTGTCTCAGCAGTCCACAGAATATTTGTGCAAATGTGAGACAATATATTATTATATTATATTATATATTATATTATATTATATTATATTATATTATATTATATTATATATTTGTGCAAAAGCAGTGGCTTTCAAGATCATGTTTCTTTCTTTGTATGCTTGCATGCTTGGCTAATGAAACTAATTCTGATCAAGAAGATTAGTTCTGATTATTTTTCGCTCTAACTCACTGAGTATTTTGTCTTTCTCCTGCTTTCTGCTGCTGTGCCTCCTGTATTTGAGCTAGTGCAACTGCATCCAGCTCCTTCTTGTTCTGTTCATAAATTCTTCTCAGAACTGTGCGTCCTGTAAATGAATATTGAACATTATTTCATTATAAACCTTGCACTTGAACAAGAAATGCAAGTGATAAATGGTGAATAACCAAATGCACATTTTGAGCTCAGCGCTGAACACATTAAGAGAGTGAAAATTAAGTGCAATAAATAACTGAAACACTTAAAATCTAAAAATCTCAGCCTCACCTTCTTCCTCGCTGTCACTGAGACAGAACACCACATCAGGCATGAGATCAGGATGCAGCTCCTGAATTGCTGCCAGCTGAGATTTGGTGGTGGGGTAGTTGTCCAACACCCAGCCTCTTTTAAACACAGCATCTGCATCTTCTACCTGAATCTAAAAACCACTGTCAGATTACACACCTGTCAGAGACCTGACACTACACCAGTATGACTAAATGGAGAAGATTAATAGATATTATATAAATTATTTTTTGTGTTAATGTTTTACAATATTTTACAACAAAGGTAAAGTATGAGACCAATGTTTCAAACACACAGAGTATACATGGACAGGCAGAATAAACAGGTACAGGAGTGGTAGCGCAAACAAAGTGTACGGAGAGGCAATAAATGCAGCAGATGCCAACTGCTGTAAAAAGTGTAAGAAGGCCCGTACTGACGGTCACAACTGCTCTGCAGAAAAAAAAACACTGTTTCGCACACTGAGCGGGCTCCTCTAAAACACACACACACACAAACACACACACACGCGCGCGCGCGCACACGGATTAATCGTTAAACCTCAAGTGGGCATATCCATGGGGCAAAACAGACCTGGACCGATATTTTTAAAAAAAACAACCGTTTATAAGGAAGTCCTGCTGGTGTGTGATAACAGGGAAGCTTCAGACATCATATTGTGTATTTGGGATTTCTGGAATGTCCTGTAGAACTACAGTTATCATATACTTGTGTATATTGTACTGCTCCCCAAATATGGGAATGACATCACAAAAATGTTGAACTAAAAATGCTTGTTATTATTAGGGCCCTATTATTAGGGCGACATCAGCCCTATGTCGTCATAGTGTGTGAAGGGCCCTCTTGTTTTCCTAAGGATTATTAGGGCCCAAGCACTATAAGGTGAGCAGGACCCTCTTGTTTTCCTAAGGATTATTTTTTCCCCCAACCTTTTGGACTTTTCGGGGGTCTTAACATGCTCAAAAACTCATGAAACTTGGCAGACAGGTTGGAATCTGCTGCCATCAGGATGCCTGAGAGTCCCCAGGGGCCCCCACACAAGATTTTGCTGGATAGCTCACACACACTTTCACGTTGGCACACGAAACTCAGTACACATTTAGAACTCATTGAGCCGAACAACTTTCGCGCTGTATGTCCTGGGCTCAACTCAACAGGAGGCTGGTTATTTTGGGTCGTTCGCAAAAACGCACCTGATGGATTCTGATATACTCCTCCTGGGGAATTTATACGATTGCCACCAAACTGGGCCGAAGAGATCTAAAGACATTGAAGATGCAAAATTGTGGAGGGATTTTTGATATCTCAAATAGGTTAACCGTGATAATGCCTTAAACATACACCGAAAAATGCACACACACACACACACACACACAAAAACACACACATACATACACACACATTACAAATACACGATCGCACTGAACGAATATATGTAAAATTCAGTTTATCATATTGCCTAGGTTGTGCTGAAAAAAGGATATGTCACTCTGTGCTACACAATACTGAATTGGTGAATCCTGAGACAAGCCCTATATTATTATATCATTATTGTTCTGATGGCTACCACCGCAAGTATATATTTCAGACCTATGGAAAAACACTGAACACACATCACACTTGCCCACAGATCAAGGGTCATACCTGTCTGATCCATTTTTCCAGGACATCTGCACACACATCATCCAGTTGTTCCATTGGCATCTTTTCTGCTTGTTTCATGGCTTCTTCTACGAAAGCTTGAACATCTGGGTGATCCTCCATCACCTCCATTTCTACAGCAACATGCATGGCAACAAAGAATAGCATGAGAGGTGACAAACAAAAGTTATGACAGTGAACCTGAACATCTGATTTGTAACCTTTCTCACAGACACCGGTCCTGTCATCATCCACAGAGAAAGACACTCTAATTCATTCTTAACTAGAACTTAACTATTAAATAAATTCCTCTGCTGAACCTTTAGTTCTTTAGGTCACATTTGTGTTTGACTTCTGTCACATCTACCCTCTCTTACTTATTTTGGGGTATTCTAGGATTGTATTCTAGTATACAGAGTTTCACAGGCAGCTCTCACCACACTCATCCTTGTGCATCTGGACCTTGACCTTCTCCATTGCTGCAATCGTTGCTTCCTGGTGTGCTTTCTCCATCCTTTCTTGCCTCAATTTGTCCATGACCCCTTCCATCAGTTTCTTCATATCTATCACAACTGCACCGTAATACTCAGCCAAGAGTGTGCTCAGAGTGCTCTTTCCTGACTGTGATGGACCAATCACAGCCACTCTGCAGGGTGAGCGTGGCATAGGTGGGAGCAGGTACCATCTTGGCTTTACCAGAAACTTCTGCAGCGCCTCTTGAGAGGACAGGATGTATATTTTATTCAAGAAGCTGGTGCAACAGGGGAGTTAAAAAAACAACAAAAAAAAACATAAATGTACAGATAAGATGAGCAGCTGTATAGTTGAAAAAGTGTGATGTGTTTGCCAAGCACAACAAGCACACCTAATTCTGTTCTGTATGCTCAGCTCAGCTTTGTTAAGTCACAGCTTTTATTTATAGTCCACCTTCGTACACTGACCTGACTGAAAATTCAGGATTGCCTCTGATCATTCTGCCTTCTTTGAGAGCAACAGGGCAAGTGCAACCCCAGCGACTCCTCTGCCACCGGAAGCCTGGAGCTATGGTCTTGCTGTAGGACAGCATGTTCAACTGCTCTTCCTACATGATATAAGACATGGAATATGCATGTAAAACTTGAGGCGCAGCACCTGGCCGTGTTAGTAATCTGAGAAAAAAAATGGTTTATTTTATGTACAGTGTCCATGTCCTTAGGAAGTTCCTCCTCATCTGGGTTTACCAAGCGCACAGGTACAGCTGCTCTCCTCACAGCCATGGAGTCCAGGTGAGATATAAGACACTATATATGCAGATACAGGAGAAAATTAACACAGTTTATACATTTTATTAACAAATGAAGAAATTAGTGCAGCTCAATATGATGGAGGTCACTAACCCCAAAATTCTCCTCTGGATCTTTGTATCCATCAATTTCAAGTAAATACCGGGGATCATGAGATGCCATGAAGTCCTAAACACATAACACAAAGTCACTCTTACTTCAAGCAAAAATAATCCTGAGTGTGTACTTGTTAAAAAGGTTACGCTTCCGGTTACGCTGTGAGATGGAGTAGTCGCTCTAACCCGAGTTCCCGAACTTTTTAGTTTCTACATAGTCACTGACCAGCTTTAAGACCCGTGCAGTATTAGTAATATATACATATTTATTATACGCTAGACCACTCTTTATTGTGAAGAAATATGTCTAGAAAAACAAAGAAGGAGGAACAGGAACGGGATGACTCGTTGGCTAATACCATCACGGCCATATTGGCCCCCGATGTTTCAAGAGCATCGAGCAGCGGTCCTAGGAGAGATTAAAAGTTCATACGTAAGGCTTGAAGCCAAGATGGACAGCTTTCAGACAACAATCACAGACCACCAGCAACGGATTTTAGAGCTAGAATTGTTTGCAAACTCTGCCGATTCGAGCTGGCAGGCTACCGACGCAAAGCTAACCGCAATGGCCGCAGAGAATGCTAAACTAAAGGCTAAGCTAATTGACCTCGAGGGCAGAAGCCGACGTAACCACATACGAGTGATAGGTATTCCTGAAAACATTGAAGGCCCTCAACCGACAGTGTTTTTTCCCCAAATGTTATTTGAAGTGCTTGGTGACAGTGTTTTGACCTCGCCACCTGAGCTAGACCGTGCTCATCGCACACGAGCCACTAAACCGTGGCCATTGGAGAAACCCAGACCTGTGGTGATGTGCTTTCACCGTCCACAAATCCAAGAACTGCTGCTGCGCGAGGCGCAGAAGTATAAAGACTACCCAATTTTTATTTTTGAGGACTATTGCCCCGAGATTATGGAGCAACACACTCAGTACCGGGATGTGATGAAGGAACTGTACAGCCTCAGCCTGAAAGCCTCTCTGCGCTACCCGGCTAAGCTATTCATCGTAACGAAGGATGGCTCCAGAAAACACCTGTCCTCCGTGAAGGACACTAAAAACTTTATCGTTACCATTCACTGCCCAGTCGCCCCTGAAGATGGAAACTGAACACTGTCAACACTGCCGCCACACAACATATACCTTGATTCATAAACAACTTGTGTAGCTGCGCTGGTTAGCGCAGTCTTTTTCATTTTCATTTTAAAGTTATCTGCACTGGGTAAGATTATCTTTACCTTGTTTCACCATAACATAATGATGTGTGCTCTTTTAATCAGTTCCTGGCTCCACGGCACTTTGAGTGGGTTTTTCTCTCTTTTTTTTTTTTATACTGTAATCTGTCGGGTTATTTGTTTCTCTTCATGACCAATTTATCTAACATTTAATCCTTCGGGAGAGGGAACTTTTAGAATTTAAGGAAGTTCTGTCAGTGCTTATTAGCACCGTAGTGCATTAGTCACTGGATGTTTGTTGTTTATGGGAAGCTCAGGCCTGTTTATATTTGTGTGTGTGTGTGTGTGTGTGTGTGTGTGTGTGTGTGTGTGTGTGTGTGTGTGTGTGTGTGTGTGTGTGTGTGTGTATCTGTCTCCCTTTTTTCCCCCTTCTTTCTTCAGACCCCCTCCCTCCCTTCCCCCTTCTACCCAATCTTATCTCCTTCACTAAGCATATTAGGGTATGGCTGGTACGAATCGTCCAGTTAAGGTAATTTCATGGAATGTTAAGGGGATGGGCAACACCACAAAAAGAGGAAGGATTATGTCCCACTTACAGCACCTTAAGGGAGACATATACTTTATCCAAGAAACTCATCTTTGTAACAGAGAGATAATGCGGCTTAAGACTGGTTGGGTGGGACAGATCTTTCATTCTAAATGTAACAGTAAAGCTAGAGGTACTGCCATTTTACTTCATAAAGACCTCCCCTTCACAGTAAACAAATGTAGCTCTGATTTAAATGGGCGATTTGTTATGGTTTCTGGGACACTTACCCCCACTTTGCTGATCTGTGTTTATGGCCCTAATTGGGATAATGTATCATTTGTGAGTAAGCTATTCACATCTGTCCCAGACCTAGAAAACCATTTTATAATTATAGGAGGTGACTTCAATTTTGTTCAGGACCCACTACTAGATAGGTCATCTATTAAACCAGTCCACTTATCCAACTCAGCCAAGACATTATGGCACACCGATATGGCCTTGTGGACCCATGGAGGCACAGGTCCCCCACAGCCAAGGCCTATTCCTTTTTTTTTCGCATGCTCATCAAACCTACTCTCGCATAGATTTTTTTTCTCCTCGATCTAAGACTGCTTTCCAAAGTTATCACGGCAGACTACCACAAAATTGCAATATCAGACCACACCCCAATCTCCCTCGACCTGAATTTATCTACACGGCTGAGCCCCTTGAAGTCATGAAGATTTCATTCGGTCCTCCTGGCAGAGGATAATTACAAGCAGTTTCTGCACTCCCAAATTGTGTGATTTTTTTAACTGAATGATCAGCTCAAGGTGAGCAGGGGAACTCTTTGGGAGGCATCAAAAGCATTTATTAGGGGTCAGCTCATCTCTTTTATTTCACACATGAGGAAAACCGAAACCTCACACATTGATAAACTTCAAGGACCTCAAGCTGGTGGATGACCGCTATGCCGCCAGTTCAGACCCCTCTCTTTACAGAGAGCATCTAAGATTACAGACCGAGTGCAACCTTGCTTCTACAAATAAAGTTAAAGCCTTACTGCTTAAATCCAAACAGCGCTTTTTTGAGTCCGGTGATAAAGCAGGGAGGCTTCTAGCACATCAAGCTAGAGCTGAAGCATCATCACACAAGGAAAGATTCTCACGGATCCAACCGAAATCAACGGGACCTTTGCTGATTTCTACGCTAATCTTTACACTTCTGACCGCCCTCCACCTCCTCATGACGTGTTAGATGCCATTACTTTCCCACAGGTTGAAACGTGGTGGAAGGTCTGGGCGAGCCCATCACTACAGCGGAGGTTCAAGGGGCCATTATGTCGTTACAGAGCGGCAAGTCGCCTGGTCCTGATGGTTTTACAACTGAATACCTTAAATTAGGCGCAAGAATGTTAGAAAAGGAGAATGTTTTCTAACATTCTCGCGCCTAATTTAAGGTATTCAGTTGTAAAACCATTAGGCGCAAGAATGTTAGAAAAGGAGAATGTTTTCTAACATTCTCGCGCCTAATTTAAGGTATTCAGTTGTAAAACCATTAGGCGCAAGAATGTTAGAAAAGGAGAATGTTTTCTAACATTCTCGCGCCTAATTTAAGGTATTCAGTTGTAAAATCATTAGGCGCAAGAATGTTAGAAAAGGAGAATGTTTTCTAACATTCTCGCGCCTAATTTAAGGTATTCAGTTGTAAAACCATTAGGCGCAAGAATGTTAGAAAAGGAGAATGTTTTCTAACATTCTCGCGCCTAATTTAAGGTATTCAGTTGTAAAACCATTAGGCGCAAGAATGTTAGAAAAGGAGAATGTTTTCTAACATTCTCGCGCCTAATTTAAGGTATTCAGTTGTAAAATCATTAGGCGCAAGAATGTTAGAAAAGGAGAATGTTTTCTAACATTCTCGCGCCTAATTTAAGGGACATGTATAATGAGGCCTTTGCTCTCCAGCGTCTTCCAAACACCTTGTCGGAGGCCACTATTTCTCTTATTCTTAAAAAAGAAAAAGATCCCCTGCTTTGTAGCAGCTACAGGCCAATATCACTTCTAAATGTGGATTTTTTAATTCTTTCCAAAATCTTGGCTCTTCGTTTGCAACAGGTTCCATCATAACACTTGATCAGACCGGCTTCATGCCAGATCGTCAATCTTGGCATAATAGCAGACAACTTTTCAACATCATTCATACGTCTGGTAGTTCACCGCCTGAGGTGGTCGTATCTCTGGACGCGGAAAAGCCCTTTGATAGGGTCTAATGGCCCTTTCTCTATGAAACGAGGAACAGGTTTGGGTTGGGCAGGAACTTTATATGCTGGGTCAGGCTCCTGTACTCTTTACCAATGGCCTTAGTGCGAACAAACAACACTATCTCACCCTCATTTTCCTTACAGAGAGACACCAGACAGGGTTGCCCACTGTCTCCACTGTTATTTATCCTCTTGATAGAACCTTTTGCCATTTGGCTACGTTCAGAGGCTAGCTTCAGTGGCATAGTACGCCATGACACAATCCATAAAGTTTCATTATACGCAGACGACTTGCTTTTATACGTCTCTGACCCAATCCACTCCTTTCCTGCAATATTCAATATATTGGACCTATATGGGGCAACCTCCGGCTATAAGCTTAATTATCAAAAGAGCGAGATTATGCCTATCAATGCATCGGCCAATGACCTTCCACACTCGGCAGCACCGTTCGAATGGGCAGTTGACGGCTTCCGTTACCTTCCACGGTAGTCCAGTCAGATCTGTTTCGTGATAACCTTTTGCCACTAGTTTCGACAGAGAGGGACTTCAACCGCTGGAAGGTTCTGCCACTTTCACTGCTAGGCCGTGTAAACTTGATTAAAATGGTGATTCTCCCAAAGTTCCTTTACCTGTTTCAACATATCCCCATTCTATTAACCAAATCATTCTGTGGGACGGAAAACCGGCTAGGATTCGCAGGTCAATCTTGCAGTCTCCTAAGAAGAGTGGAGGCCTTGCCCTTCCTAACTTTAGACATTACTACTGGTCAGCTAACACCCAAAAACTTCTATGGTGGATGGAGGAGTAAGATCCCCTGCCTATGTGAGTATGTATGGAAAGTGACTTCCCCATTTTCTCTCTCCTCCGCACTGTGTTCACAGCTGCCAATCCCAGTGCCACGCCTAAGTAACAGCCCAGTGGTCTCTGTATCTCTGAAGATCTGGAATCAGATTAGGAAAAACGTTGGTCTCTCTGGTCCCTCTATTCTAGCTCCAATCTACAGAAACTGCTGTTTTGAACCCTCCAAATCCGACTCAGCATTCAGGATCTGGCAGGCCCACGGTATTTCCAAGATAAGTAACCTTTACACTAAAGGTATTTTCTCATCTTTCGCACAACTCTCATCTACATATAACCTTCCAAATCACCATCTGTTCCGTTTCTTCCAGATCAGAGACTACGTAAAGAAGCAGTTTCCCCACTTCCCTAACCACCCCCCCCTGAAAACCTAACAGAAATTCTGCCATCAGTGGGCGCGGTCACCAAAAGATCCATCTCCATTTTGTATGGGCATATGTGGTTAGCCTCCTCACAACCCCCTACTGCAGTCAGAGCTGCATGGGAAGACAGTCTCAACATTAAAACTGAAGATAGCCAGTGGGAGAAAGCACTCTCTTTAGTTCACTCGTCTTCCATATGTGCCCGGCACAGCTTGATCCAGTGCAAGGTCCTCTATAAGATGCACTATACAAATGCGAGGTTGGCTAGAATCTTCCCTTCTGTCAACAAGGCTTGTAACAGATGCAGCTTAGCTCCAGCCAACCACGTCCACATGTTTTGATCATGCCCCAAATAAACGCCATTTTGGACACACGTTTTTGACACACTAAGCAGGGCCTACGGACACACTATTACCCCTAACCCATTATCAGCAATATTTGGTATCTCCCTCAACACAGACTTGCCCAGAGTAGCGAAACAGGCATTGGTATTTACCACCCTTCTAGCCCGAAAATAAATTTTGCTCAGCTGGAAGCTCGCACATCCTCCATCACATAAACATTGGGGCAAGGGGCTTCTCTATAATCTACAACTTGAGAAGCTTAGATTTTCTCTTAGGAGCTCTACAGAGAAGTTCCATAAGACATGGGATCCCTTTCTAGATATTACTACTTCACCTGATTGTCCCCAAGACCTAGAGGACTGTTGGGGAGAGGGGATCCCCCCCCCTTTTTTTATTTTTCCTATTTTCTTTTAATGTTTTATTTTATTATTCCGCCCCCCCCCTTTTTTTATTCATTTAATTACTTTTTTTATTTTCATTTTGTACATGTATGTGCATTTGTATGCAGACGTGTATGCATGTGTGTGTGCGTGTATGTATGTATGCATTTACATACCTCATTTACTATTTATCTCATCCACTTCATTCTGCATCGCCTCATATGTGTATGTGTATATATATATATATATATGTGTATATATGTGTGTGTGTATATGTGTGTGTGTGTGTATGCATATATATGTATATGCTCAGTGCTCACTGGAGGGGTACATTTTGATGTTGTATAACTATGGGTCTTTGTCTCTCCTGGGGAATGGCCTGTGATGGGATGGGTGGGGGGGATTATAGGATCTGACATACAGTTGCACCTTTGTTTACACAGGTTTCTATTTTTAAATATGCCTTTTGTTTAATCTATGCTGTATGTCTGTTAAAAAATTTCTAAACAATAGAGTTGGAATAATACGTTTGTGCTTTAGAATGGCGGTGGTCAGCTTGTTGTTTAAAGATTGAAACAGATCGGTGGATCTTAGACCATGTGTTAAACAATGCACTTTGGCAACGCAGAGACACGGGCAAGACATTTCGAGCATATTTGATCCAGGGTAACATTCATTCCTGAACAGAAGTTCCTTTGTAGTCATGCATCGGACAGCTGTCTCCAGATCTTGATTACCTCTGTCTGTCTGGCTGTCAGTCTGTGAGTGGTAACCTGAGGAAACGGTAGGTGTAGAGCCAAGTTTACCTCAGGGCCAACAGAACTGGGTAGAAAATTGGCTCTGCAATCCAAGGTGATGTCCCCGAGAAGTCCATGAAGTTGGAACAAATGGGAGATTAGAAGTTCAGCATTCAGAGCCTCCGAGTGGTGCAGTGGTAAAGTGCTCATCCGAAGGTCGCTAGTTCGATTCCCGGATGATGCTGTAACCTCTCGCAACCGGAGGTCTAGAGAGAGCTGATTGGCCGAGCTTTCTCAGAGGGGAGGGATGAGAGGTACTTAGTGCTCCCACATTAATCATGACTCTACAGCCAATCAGGTGCGTCTGTCCTCTGAGTGTGTTACGCCGCACCCAACGGTACGCTGAGCGAGAAAAAAGATGCGGTCGGCTGGCGTCACATGGTACGGAGGAAACACGTGATAGTCTTCGACCACTCCCGGCTGAGTGGTAGTAACAGCCTTAATGTGTAGCCCTCTAGTGACGGGGAGGAATTGGACATGACTAAATTAGGGAGAAAATCTGGAAAAAAAAAGAAGTTCAATATTCAGTCTTTTTGGCTGTAGCAAGGGGCAAAAAGTATCCGACTTTCAAAAAGTGGTCAGGATACACATAGGCCTTCTGAGTTAGGGAGACCTGTGATGAAATCCAGTGTGATGTGAGACCAAAGTCTGTGAAAAATTATATGTGGTCTGAAAAGACCAGTTGGGAGGCTTGTTGCATGTAACGCTAATGGACCAGAGTGAGTGTGCGTGCACCACCCACCTGGGGGAAGAGCCAGTTTTGAGCCAAGTACTCACTCCAGAACATGAGAGCGTTCTGACACAGGGAGTCTCCATGACTAACAGTGCTGCTCCCACAAAGCACTGAGGTGGCAAGATGGTGGCCTCAAATGTCTGAACTGAGACTGTCAAAAACTGTTAAGATTTTCTGTTCTTGGAACCAGGACAATGGGACAATGTAAAGCTGAATCTACAGGGCGGGCCATTTATATGGATACACCTTAATAAAATGGGAATGGTTGGTGATATTAACGTCCTGTTTGTGGCACATTAGTATATGTAAGGGGGCAAACTTTTCAAGATGGGTGGTGACCATGGTGGCCATTTGGAAGTCGGCCATCTTGGATCCAACTTTTGTTTTTTCAATAGGAAGAGGGTCATGTGACACATCAAACTTCTTGGGAATTTCACAAGAAAAACAATGGTGTGCTTGGTTTTAACGTAACTTTATTCTTTCATGAGTTATTTACAAATTTCTGACCACTTATAAAATGTGTTCAATGTGCAATGCAACCCTCTTCTCCCACTCTTCACACACTGATAGCAACACCGCAGGAGAAATGCCAGCACAGGCTTACAGTATCCGTAGTTTCAGGTGCTGCACATCTTGTATCTTCACACCATAGACAATTGCCTTCAGATGACCCCAAACATAAAAAAAAAAATAGTAAATGCCAATTTCAAAGCTTTACAAAATACTTTGACACTTCAAATCAAAGCTTCAAAGCACACAGACACTCAACAACCATTGGTTCCTCTAAGCAGCTGTGTTAAGACTCTGAAAGTTATTGATGCCCACAACGCAGGAGAAGGCTACAAGATGATAGCAAAGCATTGTCAGCTTGCAGTTTCCACAGTGAGAAATGTAATTAAGAGATGGCATGTCAGAGGAATGATGGCGGTCAAGATGAGATCTGGAAGACCAAGAAAACTCTCGGAGAGAACTGCTCATATGCTGGTCAGAAAGACAAATCAAAACCCCCATTTGACTGTAAAAAACCTGCAAAAAAAATTTTTTTTCTGCAGACTGAGGAGTGGTGCTGCACCATTCCACTATGCAGTGATGCTTGCACAGACAAGAACATTCATGGAAGAGTCAGCAGAAAAAAACCTTACCTGCGTCCCCATCATAAAATCCAACGTCAGTATTGGAGGAAAGTATAAGGAAAGTATTGCACGGGTGGAGTGAAGAATGGATTCCACTAAATACCAGCAAATTCTGGAAGCAAACATCACACCATCTGTAAAAAAAAGCTGAAGCTGAAAAGAGGATGGATCCTACAACAGGACAATGATCCTGTTAACAGGTATGATAAACATACCTCAAAATCCACTATGGAATCCCTCAAGAGACGCAAGCTGAAGGTTTTGGAATGCCCGTCACAGTCCCCCGATTTAAACATTATTGAAAATTTGTGAGTAGATCTTAAAAGAGCTGCATGCAAGACGGCGAAAGAATATTACAGAACTAGAAGCCTTTTGCAAGGAAGAATAGGAGAAAATCCCAACTACAAGAATTGAAAGCCTTTTAGCTGCTTATAAAAAAAGTGTTTGCAAGCTGTGATATCTGCCAGAGGGGGTGTTACTAGGTACTCGTAATGTAGGGTGCCCAAACATTTGCACAATGCAACAATAATGTTTTTATTTTTCTTTTATCTTTGTTCAATTTATGACATAAAAAGTAACTATGCAGCAATGTTTGCTGAAAATATTGTGCATTTTCCATTTCCAAGAGAGACTCTGTGAACATCTTTTTAATTAAAAAATCTACAAAATCTGTTATTTATCAAGGGGTGGCTAAACTTTAGCATAAGACTGTATGTGACAACACTCCCCCTTACCCCGGGCTCTGAAGCATCTACCTCCACAACAAACTGGAGTGATGATTCTGGCTGTGTGAGTATAGGAGCGGAAATAAATCAGTTCTTCAATTTGGAGAACACCCCATCAGCCTGCTTAGGCCAGTGAATGGGACGGCCACTGAGCTGTAGTATTGAATGAAACGACTGTAGAAATCTCCAAATCCCAGGAAGCACTGCACAGTAGGTCCTTTCTGATTGAACTACCAGTTCCAGCTATGATAAACTACCAGTTTATCATAGCCTTCAGCTTGGCAGGATCCATGGATGGTGCAAGAAAATCAAGTCTTTGAGCACATCATTGACTAGGCTTTGAAATACTGCAGGTGCATTTCCAAGTCAAAATTACCAGTTGTTTATAGTGGCCAGGTGCCAGACCATGTGACAAGTGTTGCGGACATCCAGGTTTGTGAAGAACTGGGCTTCTTGCAGGAGAACAAAGGCTGTAGGCATGAGAGGAAAGGGACAGCAGTTCTTTATATTAATGTCATTTAGAACCTGGTAATTAATACAAGGGTGTAAAGTCCCATCTTTTATGGCCACAAAGTAGCTGTACCTGGTCGGTGTGGAGTAAGGGAGACAGCACGCGACGTGCTAAAACCATTTTGAGATCAGTGTAGTCGGGCAAAACAGCAGAGAGGTCGGGGAATTCCTCTAATGCTCCAAAGGGCTAACTTAAGACATGAAGAGAGACAGAGGGAGCGCCTTCAAAGGATTTAATTGTTTTTCCAATAGATCTGTGGGTTGTGATGCATTGAGATTTAATCCAATAAACTAAGACTGGTCATGTGATCGGTGCCTTTGCCTTATGTGTGAATCCACTCTCCCTGGTAGTCCTGTTAGGCTGCTGAGATCATCAGGAAGTTCCTGAGAATTAAGTTGGTCCTTGATCAGAGAGTCAGAGAGTCCATTCAGGAAAGTATTGTATAAGGCTCAAGTGTTCCACTGGGTAGCAGCTGCCAGGTTTCTGAACTCAATGGTGTAGCTGTAGTATGATCTGGGACCTTGACAAAGTTCCAGTAGATGCCTCACTTACTCCCTAAATAGGCACGGTCAAATAGCCTCCTCACCTCTTCTGTAAAGGTCTTGAAAATGGAACAACAAGAGTCATTGGAATCCCAGACCACTGTTCAGTCATGAGATCTCCCTGTAAGTAGGGTGATGATGTACTCTCTCTAGACAACTCAAGACTCCTCTGTAGAACAGGTTGAGGATCGGAGCTTGGAGCAGCAGAGAGCATTGTGACAGGAAGGGAAAAGGGTTCCAGGGCTGAGGTTTGTGCTGAACTGGGGGTTGTAGTGCAGCCACATAAAGGGCTTTTTATAGGGGGGACAAAAGAGCAAAAGCTTGTAAAGAAAGAGCAGCTGTGCCCTATAAGTGTCCTTTAGGGGTTTGTATCAATAGGTTGTGGTCCCGATGATACTCTCACAAAACCTCGCAGACGGGTACCGAGAGGTCGGCGGTGACGTAGGAGGTCACCTGCGCCGCCTTTAAAGCGCTGCCGCGAAGAAGCGAGGAGGAGGAGAGATGAGGATTTACAGCGCTGTTACACAGAGAGTGAGACTGGTTACCGTTTCCAAAGGATAATTTTTCCATTGTGGATTAATCTTCTTTGGACATACACAATACCCTCTCATTCCGTTTCTCGTGCTCCCGGACTGAACATCTTTTACCGTTGAGACTCTCTCATCTCCCACCTCTCCCAGCCACCATCACACACACAAACAATAACAACACGGACTGTGGACATTTCATACATATACACTCACACACATACCTTATTTATATTATATATATTTTGTATATATTGGTTTCATTGGTGCACCTTGTTTGTTTGGTTGTTTTTTTTCACTTAATACACTTTGGGTTTGAACTGTTGTGTTGCGTCTTTCCTTGTTTCACGAAGCTTGCGCAATACCGGAAGTTAGATTCGCGAGCCCGTATAAGTGTAACTAGCTTTAATATCATAGCCGAGTGTTACAGGGTGCCACGGGTAAAGGAAGAGTTGAGAATAACTGATGTAGCTAAGTGGAACGAGAAGAGAGTATCTAATTCACCTTCTGAATATTTAGCTGATGAATGTCCCAAAGGCCTCCTTGGTCTGGGAAGTTCCCACATAACACAAATGAGAGGCAGAGAAGATACTTCCACCTAGACTGAATCTCTCAGTGTTCTTTTAAGGCTAAAGAGGTAATGGCCTAATCAAGCTCAGGTGCGCAGTGGAGATTAGCTCAACACACAGAGCAATTCTGTGCTTGGCCGATCCGTTTTTTTTTTTTTTATTAGCATGTGGTATAACTGTTATTTAAATTAATCTATATATTATACCCACTGGTTAACCCTTAGGTGTTCGAAAGAACAAAAAGGGCTTGAAAGAAGAAGCAAAATAAATCACTGATATCAGTGTAAGAATCTTGTCCCACGAAATAACTTGTTACATAAATCCATAATTTTTTTTTATTCAAATAATAATAATAAACCAACTTCTTTTTTGATGTTTGTGTCCATCATTAAATAATTACCATGAATGGTGAGAATGTGGTTGTGAAATTATTATGGTGATAAAGCTGCTCACATCTGCGCATACTTTCACTTTGTAAACAGCAGCGTTTATCTAGGGAGTATATATTGGCCGTGTTGTTTTCAGTTTTCTATTATTGATGTTACATTTTGTCTGGTTTGAAGAATTTGTCACTCTTGGTGATATGAGTATATTATGACTGAAATAAAGTTGCTTACATCAACACACTTTTCGTGTTGCAAAAGGATATCAAAAAAGCATAGAAAAGGCAGATGAAAGCGCGTGCCAGTATGAAAAGCTTTATTTCAGTCATAAAGACTGGCAACTTTTGCAAAGCATATGAAATGTAAAATCAATATTAGTACCCCAGAAAACCAACAAAATATATACTCCCTAAATAAAGCTACCTTTTACAAAGTGAGAGTGCAGTCATAATATATAAAATAAAAAAAAACTCGCCCAATGCACATTGTCTGTGAATGGATGGAATGTCGTTGTGTCTTTTAGCAAATGTAAAATATTCTCGTGAACCTGCGGGGTGCACTTTAACTTTGTAAAAAGCAGATGAAAGTGTACGCCGATATGAACAGCTTTATTAATAAAAATCAATAATAGTGCCCCAGAAATGCAACAAAACACACATTTACTCGATAAATGCTGGCTTTTGCAACGTGACTGCGTGCCGATGAGAGCAGCTTTACTGCAGTCATAATAGAATATAACATATTTTTGCTGTATAGTTTTTTAGAATCCATTTCAGTTAATGTTTAGAAACCATACTTTATTTTTTGTTTCTCTCCCTGGCCTCAGTGAACCCTGTCTTTGTGTGAGGAATCTGAGTGTATAGGTGTGAACAGCTGAGACATCAATAGGAGTCCTGGGGAGACCTGGGCCCGTATTCACAAAGCTTCTTAAGCCTAAAAGTTGCTCCTAGTGATGAAATTCTCAGAAAATTCTTAGAATTAACACTTTTTTTTTTTTTTTTACGAATTTCCCCTTAAAATTTAGGACTAAATCCTAGTAAAGATAATAATGAGTCACAAATAATCTTAGCATAAGGTAAAATTGGTGAAGATTAGAAAGGAGGACTTTTAAGAGGCTTAAGAGTTTCTATAGCAGAGGACAAAATGGCAGAAAGAAGAAATATTTTCCAAACACTGAATGTAAAGCTAAAAGTAAACACTGCTCTTCTGGGCATTTTGGTTTTCTTGTTCTTTTACTTGCTTTTTATCTCTTTTGGATTGTTGACTACATATCATCCAACAGTGCAATTTAAATAGATTGTCCTGCAATCATGTAAATTGTTAAAAGGCAAGCCATTTTGCTCCCATCAATCTGAAATGGATTACAAGTGATAAAATCAGTATGGTAAATAAATGTAAAAACTTAAATATAGTTTTTACTTACTATTTCCACTGTGTGGAAATTGGCTGCTTCAAAAGTAAACACATTTTCAACATTTCACTGTTTTAATTAACTTGTTAAAATATTTAGCCTATAGCAGAAACTTAGTTAATTTATATATAGTACAGACAAAAAGCTTGGACACACCTTCTCATTCAAAGAGGTTTCTTTATTGTGTTCTTTATTGTGTTCTTTAGCCCAAACAAGTCTCTTCTGCTTGTTGCCTGTCCTTAGCAGTGGTTTCCTAGCAGATATTCTACCATGAAGACCTGATTCACACAGTCTCCTCTTAACAGTTGTTCTAGAGATGTGTCTGCTGCTAGAACTCTGTGTGCCATTGACCTGCTCTCTGATCTGAGCTGCTGTTAACCTGCGATTTCTGAGGCTGGTGACTCGGATGAACTTATCCTCCGCAGCAGAGGTGACTCTTAGTCTTCCATTCCTGGGGCGGGCCGCATGTGAGCCAGTTTCTTTGTAGCGCTTGATGGTTTTTGTGACTGCACTTGGGGACACTTTCAAAGTTTTCCCAATTTTTCGGACTGACTGACCTTCATTTCTTAAAGTAATGATGGTCACTTGTTTTTCTTTACTTAGCTGTTTCTTTCTTGCCATAATACAAATTCAACCTCTTTGAATGAGGTGTGTCCAAACTTTTGGTCTGTACTGTACACACATTATAATTTCACCTTTAGTTTTACCTGTAGATCTTTACAGATTTTTATCAACCAATCACAGTTCTTGAATTGCTGTCATCCCTAGCAACAGGGGTCAACCACACCTCCTCACTAAGATAATTTTTTTTGTATTTTCCTTACTCAGAGTTGCTCTAAGAAGTTTCCTAAATCACTTTTAGACTAGGAATATAAGCTAGGAATTTTTAGGCTAAGATAGGAGCTCTCTGAGAGAATTCTAAGAAGCTTTATGACTACTGACCCTGGTGTCACCTGAGCCAGGTGTCAATAGGTCTTACATAATCATGAAAAGTCATGGAATATTCAGTAAAACAGAGTCTCTGCACATCAGTCACTTTTCCCCAGATAAAAGATCGTATAATATAGTTGTTTTGCCATGGACACACACCCAAGACTTTCATGAACTCAGTTCTGTGTTCAAAACAATCTGCATTTTTTATTCTCCATTTTAACTGTTTTTCTGCTAGAGTTTGAAATTGTATTTGCCTGTATGTGTCTTTTGATAGAAGTTTAAAAGTCTCACATAAATTGAACATATTTACATCAGCCAGTTTGTGCTCTGTGTAAATAAGAGAAATGTACAATTCTAGCTACTACATTGATAAAGATTTGAAATGTAAACAAATGTAAAAAGCGTGCTGAATCACTGTAGGTCCTCAGAAAGACCTTAGACCCCAGAGGGTTATTAATGCTCAAAATATTACACATTATGTTTTATATTACTGTATATAGGTTTTCACAAATTTCCATAAAGGTGCTGATAATTATTTACTGTAGAAAACAGACTTGAGATGTTCCTACCTCCAGAGACTTGAGTATGGTGTCTTTATAAAGGAGAATCCTGCGATGGGCCTCTTCTGGATAATGCTCTTTTAACCTGACTGAGTCACTCATCTTGTCCTGTGAGCGCACAGATCCACATTCTTGAAAATATAAATCCTAAAATGTTTTAATAAAATATAAATAAAATCTTGACCAGACAAACCAAATTCCAGACAACAGGAATCTATGCTTTAAGCTATAAAGTAGCTTAATGAGAAAAGGGGAAAAAAACAGTGAAAGCTGATGTGAAGCAGTTCAGACTAATTTCGGAGCTACGATGCACCTCATGGTAATATTTCCAAAAGAAAATAAAACACGTAGGTGTCATCAGAACACAAACAGATGCATGAAATGAGATATACACTCTGGAAGGGGGAGGCTATTCAAACCCCAAACACTGTTATAAATGCATGCATTTCTTGTTATAAAACTGCACTGCTGGTAAAGGCATGTTCCCTTTCAGTCGATTCACTCGGTACAACACAAATTGTATGGGACATCACGCCCTCTCGTGTCCTGGCTGAAGCCACCTTTATTCACGCCTTAAAGGCAGTCAAACCTGTGGTTACGCAAGTGTAGCCTCGTCTATACCTATAAGCCCTCGTCACCACGGTTGACTCTCAGTCCTTACGCTCTTCACCTCGCTGAGAACACCTTTTCCATAGAGTTCTTCTAGGTGCAGCTAGTCAACTCTACATTTGACATTATAAGAATGAGCTTAAAATCAGCTTAACTGTTCCTGTTGGTGTTAGCGACAACAGCCTTATTTGGTGAGTCGTCTACCCGTGGAGCGCTGACTTTAGGTTCACTGTCAGTCAACGCATTAGCGACATCTCAGTTTGGTTGGCTCTGTTTAGCCGTGCTAACAGTGCTAGCTAGTATGAGAAAGGAAGCTAATGTGACAAAAAAGAAGTCGTCTGTGGTTCTCCCCTGTCCGCAGGAGGGTGGCTTCTCTGAGCCCGAGTCATGTGCGCTTTGTCGTCAGCTCCGGCGTTCAACGCTGGAAAGACGGGTCATGTTCATCGAGACCTGGAAAATAAATAAATAAATAAATAAGTAAAATACAGTGTTCGACATCGATCTTGAAATGCACGGCTTGTCGGAGGACAAGCATGAAATGTTCCCGTCTACTCAGAGCTCCGCTGCTACTGCGACGAGTGGCCGAGACGCTGGAGGTGGAGTGGCCCTCCCCACAGCCGGCTCAAAAAACGCAGGACAGAAATTCTCTTCTTGGCAAAGGGGCAATTCAAGTTGTTTCTCCTTTGGAAGCGAACTCAGGTTGGTACAGCCGTTATTTTATCTTTTCGAAGAGAGGAGGAGGACTACATCCTGTTTTGGATCTGTGAACACTGAACACGTTTTTTAATAATGTACAAGTTCAAAATGCTTACACTGAGGTAACTGCTAAATGCAATAGACCTGGGAGATGCTTAACTACGATCGATCACACGGATGCTTACTTTCATGTAGCATTCTTTCCGAGCCACAGAAACTTTCTGAAGT
Source organism: Clarias macrocephalus (assembly GCA_011419295.1). Classification (NCBI taxonomy): domain Eukaryota; kingdom Metazoa; phylum Chordata; class Actinopteri; order Siluriformes; family Clariidae; genus Clarias; species Clarias macrocephalus. The sequence goes on from JAAGKR010001730.1 coordinate 92,108, forward strand.
GTGCATTAGTGGGCGTGGTCTGCAAGTACCTAGTCGCTAGCTCCCCGATTGTTCACGAAGTGCGTCGAGGCGCCACTGTCTCCTTTTCAGGAGAGAGGCATGCGCATACTGGCCGATTTAGACGACTGGACGCTAATAGCGAGCTCAAGTGAACAGGCGGAGAAACAGACAGCATTAGTTCTGTCTCACATTCAGACTCTAGGGTTCTCAGTAAGCATGCAGAAAAGCTCACTGACTCCGAGTCAACAGTTTTCATTCCTGGGTCTGTAGATATGCTCCGTTACCAGCCGAGCACATCTGTCAGAGCACAGAATAGCCGCGTTTCAGCGTCAGGAATGACGGCGTCTATAAACACTGGGGTGTCTCTCGAGCTGCTGAACATGCGTGCATTTCAGCGCTGGGTGCGCTCTCATCGCCTATGTGCTGCGCGACACCTCAACAGGAGGCTGACACTGACTCCGTCATGCATGTCAGCTCTTCTGCCCTGGAGGGAACCCAGGCTGTTACACCAGAGCTCTCTGATAGGCAGGGTGTCGTTTTGCAACGTGGTGTCAACAGATGCCTCTCTGAGCGGGCGGGGCGGTCTGTGCGACGGCTCCGCGGCAAGGGGCGCGGTCACAGAAACAACGCAGGCTTTACAGCAACTCTTGTTGTATATTATATTATATTATAGCTGTTGGCGGTGTTTTCAGCCCTGAGACATTTTCGTCTGACTCTGACAGGCCATCATGTTCTGATCAGGACAGACAAAAGGCAGTGGTGTCGTATATAAACAGACACAGGGGGATTCGTTCACATCCCCTGCTGAAACTCTCTCATTCTCTATTACTATGGTCCAGTGTTCATCTTCTGTCACTCAGGGCCACTCACATTCCAGGGCACCTGAATCTGGGGGGGCCTTCTCTCCAGAGGGGGCCCGCTTGTGATGGAATGGAGGTTTTGTCTTTTCTACAAGAACTGTTAGAAAAAGCTCTTTCCATCTCTACTATTAAAGTATATCTGGCAGCTAGATCAGCCTGTCATATTGGTTTTGATGGAGTGTCAACGGGGGCTCATCCGCTGGCAGTACAATTTTTAAGAGGGGTACAGCGTCTGTGACTCACTGTAAGGTCCAGTGTTCCGTCTTGGGATTTATTGTTAGTGCTTGAGGCCCTCTGTGGCCCTCCTTTTGAGCCAGTTGAGGCCATAAATATGAAAATTCTTTCATATAAGACGGCACTCCTTCTGGCTTTAGCGTCTGCTAAGCAAGTGGGTGATCTCCACGCTCTGTTTGTGCATCCATCTTGTTCACCGTTTGCTGCGAATGTTTTAAAGTTTACTCTACGGCCAAACGCGGCCTATATACCTAAAGTGGTCTCCACTGATTATAGCTCTATGGTCTTTGACCTTTATAGCTTCTGCCCCCGTCCTTCTGCTTCTGAGGAGCAGAGAAAATTGCATAATTTGTGCCCTGTATGAGCACTAAGTGTCTACATGGACCGTACAGTGAATATGCGTGTATGTGATCAACTGTTTGTCTGCTTTGCCAGTCCAGTAAAGGGTAAAGCACTGGCTAAACAGTGGCTTTCCCACTGGATTGTGGAGGATATTACATTAGCTTATAGCAGCAAGGGTGTCCCATTGCCTCAGGGTGTAAAAGCACATTCAACAAGAGCTATGGCAACATGGTGGGCGCTGTTCAAAGCGATATCCGTGGGTGTTATCTGCACGGCAGCCAGTTGGTCCTCACCGCACACGTTAATCCGGTTCTTTTGTCTGGACATAATGGCCCCCTCGGTGGCCCATTGTGTCCTCTCTGCAGGGTTCATGAGGCAGTAGAGTAGCTATCAGGTTTTTTGGTAACTTTGGTAGATGCACAGTGGGGCGTGAATATATGTCCCATACAATATGTGTTGTACCGAGTGAATCGACTGAAAGGGAACAAATGGTTATGGCTATAAACTCTGTTCCCTGAAGGAGAGGAATGAGGTACAACACATTGCTGCCCCGCCTCTCAGCTTAACTCTGCGAAGAGCGGCTGTCGAACTGAGAGTCAACCGTGGTGACGAGGGCTTATAGGTATGGACGGGGCTACACCTACGTCACCACACGTTTGACTGCCTTTAAGGCGTGAATAAAGTTGGCTTCAGCCAGGACACGAGAGGGCGTGATATCCCATACAATATGTGTTGTACCTCGTTCCTCTCCTTCAGGGAACAGAGGTTATAATCATAACCATTCGTTTAGGGTCAGCAGAGAAATCCTGGGGTAAGGTTGAGGGTTCCCCTTCTTTCTCTTTCTCTCTTCTCTTTACAGAATCCACATTTATATATTCTAGAAATAGGATTTCAATGTTTTTTTTTCTGAGGCCATTTCTCGTACACAACCTCACACTGGCCATATCTCAGCAAATGGAAATGACACCAGTAATAAACTTGGTGTCAAAATGAAAAAACTCGAATCACCCAAAATGCGACTTAATACCTGACATATGATGCGACTGGACATAAATGCTCCAAATAAATGTAAGCATTGTTGTTTTGAGGATGTATTTGCAGCATTGTTTTGGGGTCAATTCAACAGCATATTATCTTAACCATTCTACAGTAACTTGTGTTTTAAAATACTGAATGTTATTTATCACATTATGACTATATTACAATGCTCCTGCTGCATAGTCTCTTTCCTTTTTACATGAAATGGTGCAGTCTGTTGGAATCAATTATATTTAAAGTTATTTTCAGTTATGTTTTAAGCTATATGAAGGCACTAAACAAATTATAGTATTCTGTAATATAATGATTATGATTGTTAAACATAATTGTTAGCATTTATAACCACTTAGTTGTGTTTTACCTCTTCCTGTGCCTCCTCCTCAACCTGCTCATCCTCCTCTTCCTCACCTGTTCCCTCTGCATCAATCGTAGATGACACCTTTTTCACCGGATTCCCCTGCTGCATGTTCGGGTGCTGCCTCTGGCCTGCAAGTCGATTGATCAGGTCCTTGTCTGCACACTACATCCAAAGACAACAAGCAGAAATCATCCAAACTATTCAAATAGACACAGATGACTTTACATTGCTGTTCACGATTCAGGTGTGTGCTTAACTTTTGGTCCATATTAAACATTGATATCATATTATTTAAGATTCTTACTGAAACAATGTGTTCAATTATACTCAGCTCTGGAAAAACAAGATAAGTTAGGAATATACCTTAATGTTAATGATGATGTCTGGAGGGTGCTTTTTTATTAAGTCCATTTGCTCTTGTATCTTTAGATATTCCCCAGACATTGATGGTAGGCATGACAGAACATAGCCTGATCAAGAACAACACAGACAAATTATTACATGTATAAAAAAGTATTTTCATGGATTATAAAAGTTGTTGAGTTCTCAGCCTCTATAATTGCCTGTCTGTGAAATGAAAGATCTCTTGAAATCATTAACAGCAATAAATTAATTTAGTTGCCTTAAGTCATCTTACCATAGTTTTCCACTTCTGGTGTTTTTAGTTTTTCAAGAACTAATGTCATCATCTTCTCCTCTGGAATGCTGTTTCCTTCAGCCAGAATTGCTAAAAACTAATCACATCCAATACATCATGGTACAAAAGTGCCTCTGGGTCCACAGCTTTAACTCTATAAAGAAAATAACACAGAATACACACAAACACACACCTTTGTCCCTTGCTCTGTACCATCATGAATGTGACTGCTGAGCAACTCTGTGTCTGAAAGAGAAAAGAATAGACAATACACAAAGGTGCAGAGCTGGAAGTGGCCGACTGATTTAAATTGCAGACTAAACGTTACCATTGATGAGGACACATCCCCAAGTCTGGGCAAGTTTTTTAGCAAGGGTCGACTTCCCAGTACCCTATAAAATAAAAACATTAGAAACCAAAATAAAACTTAGGGATGCAACTTGTTTCAAGTATACACTAATATTTTTTTTGTTTCACTTTTTATATTTACACTTTTAGTGCAACTTCAATATGTGGCAAATAACATCTGGAATACAATGTGGTCAAACGTATGTGTACACTTGATCTTCACACCCATATATACTTGTTTATATTTTTATATATATATTTTTTATTATACTTGTTTAATTTTCTGCAGATTCCAGATCCTGCATTTATTCCCATGTTTGTTCCACTCCTCTGAGAAGATGTTGGACAGTGGCTGTGGGGATTTGTGTTCATTCAGCTACAAGAGCATTAGTGAGCACAGCAAATAATTTTGTTATTTGGAGAAGGCTCCAGTTCATCCCAAAACTGTTAAGTGGGGTTGAATTCAGTCAGAGCTCTGTGCCGGACACTGAAGTTCTTTGACTCCAACCTTAACATGCACCATGTCTTTATGGAGCTGGTTTTGTGGATCTCACAGGGGCATTGTCTTGCTGGATTAGGGTTTAGAAATCTTAGTTCCAGTGAAGGGAAACTGTAATACTGTACTACTGAGTGCTTCAGACTTAGCAAGAGTTTGGAGAATCACACATGGGTATGATGTCAGGTGTGTCTAGTGTACTGCACATAATGTACTGTACTTAATAATTCAGTCTGCAATTTTTATTATTATGATAAAATAATTTGTAAAAGTGTCCTGAAGTATTTTTAAGCTATTAAGAAAGTTGAAACTTACTGGTTTTCCAAGTATAAGGAAGCAAGTAGGCTTGGAATGCAGAAATTCATTCTCAGCTTCATCATCTATTAGGCTCGCAGACAAGGAGCATGCATCAGGACCGAGAAAGTCCATGGTTAAAAGAATGCTTTAAAAACCTGCCATAGAAATAATACTGCACATCATAAAGGATGAAAAATAAATGCAAAAGGAAATGTGTTTGAAATCAATAGAATCAGCACCATGAAATACTGCACATGTTGGAAGTCAATGTTACAGTTACACAAACAACAAACCACTAACATAACACCCAGCACTTCCATAGCTCCCATTACCAGCATCACTCCAGGGTCCCATCAGCTGAATTAGAAGTGTTGTGTAAAAGTTGGTTCCCCTTTCGAGATGCTTTTTTCTTAGCCCAACCCCCGTGAAAACAGTGTACTCAGAGAAAAGCTCGCCCGCGAAAGGTTGTGCGTGGACCACTGAGCTTCTACAGATTCTAAAATTGACATTATTAACATTTTTTAATCCCTGTATTGGAAGAGATGGAAATTTTCCTCATCATAACATGTGTTGTATTGTTTTTTGTTTTTTTATCACTCTATACACAACCCAGGGTTATGTTAAGGGTTAGATTCAGGTAAAAAAGATTGAATTATACAAATAACTATCTAAGTTATACAATATAAGAAAACTTAACAAAAATATAAAAATGAATAATAACAGTAGACAGAGTCAACCAACAAATAAACAGACAAATAAATAACTAAAAAAAGGGGGGGAGGGGTGAAATAAATCAATCAATAAATAAATAAACTAAGTAAATAGCACAAAATTAAAAATGAAAAAAATCAGTGTTTCATTAATTAAATCAGAATGTCAAGACAACAGCAGAGCAGACTTATGATTTTCTATTAGATTTAAAGAGGTTGATAGTTTAGTAAATTATTTAGAAAATGTTTATGAATGTAGAATTTAGCGATTAAAATATAGACATTGTATTCAAATGCTTTCTTATTGTGACGGAAAAAGATTATTACAGTGGAACCTTGGATTACGAGCATAATTCGTTCCGGAAGCAGGCTCGTATTACAAAACACTCATAAACCAAATCTAATTTTCCCATAAGAAATAATGAAAACGCAAATTATTCGTTTCACAGCCCAAAAAAATTAATACATAAAAATAATTGATACGATATATAAAGTAAAAATTAAACAAATTAACCTGCACGTTACCTTTAAAAAAATAAAAAATCCCGACAGATAAGTGTTTCCGTTTGTGCACGCAGGCGCCGTGTATTTGTGTGTGTGTGTAATTAGCCCCTTCCCTTGCCTCGTCTTACACAGTAAAACTAATCCTCCCTACCCCCACCTCGCTTTTTAAGTTTCACAACAAACACACACACACACACAATGGAAACACTGTTTTAACGGGGGAAAAAAATCTGCCTAATGACACTCGCGTGAACGCCTACTAACAAAATCACTGCTGTAAAGTAAAAAAAAAATGAACCAGCACCTTACCTTTGAAAAGAATCTGAAAAGAGTTTTCTGTGTAAAGAAAGTGTGTCTGCGTGTGTGAAGCCGAGAGAGTGTGTGTGTGTCTGTGTCAAATTACGCGCATGCACAGGCGAGAGTATGTGTGTGTGTGTGTGTGTGTGTGTGTGTGTGTGTGTGTGTGTGTGTGTGTGTGTGTGTGTTGATGTCAAATTACACGAGTGCACACATATGAGAAGTTGATTATATCAGTAAGAGACAAGCACTAAGACCCAGGGGAGCAGGGGAGACAATTACCAACATTTCCGCAAAGCAAGAGAGAGAAAAATCATTGGCTCATTTGGGATCACTTGCTGCTCTGTGCCAAAATAACAGTCGCATGCAAGATACATGATACTCAGCACTCGTAAACTAATACTTGCTCGGTTTCCAATTAAAAATCTTTGCTCAGTTTGCGGAACACTCATAAACCACGTTACTCGCAATCCGAGGTTCCACTGTATGTCCTTTAAGATAAAATTGTAAGATTCATGAATAAAATGTAAAATATAATTTCCAAATTGCTGCCAAAAAGCTTGTACACAAGTAAAAAAAAAGATGAGGAAAACATTCTTTCTGATGGTTGCAGAATGTACAATACAGACCAAAAGTTTGGACACACCTTCTGATTCAAAGAGTTTGAATTTGTATTATGGCAAGAAAAAAGCAGCTAAGTTAAGAAAAACGAGTAGCCATCATTACTTTAAGAAATTAAGGTCAGTCAGTCCGAAAAATTGGGAAAACTTGGGAAAGTGTCCCCAAGTGCAGTCACAAAAACCATCAAGCGCTACAAAGAAACTGGCTCACATGCAGACCGCCCCAGGAAAGGAAGACCAAGAGTCACCTCTGCTGCGGAGGATAAGTTCATCCGAGTCACCAGCCTCAGAAATCGCAGATTAAAAGCAGCTCAGATCAGAGAGCA
>JAAGKR010001730.1:100118-114666 GCA_011419295.1 Clarias macrocephalus
GCTCAGATCAGAGAGCAGGTCAATGCCACACAGAGTTCTAGCAGCAGACACGTCTCTAGAACAACTGTTAAGAGGAGACTGTGTGAATCAGGCCTTCATGGTAGAATATCTGCTAGGAAACCACTGCTAAGGACAGGCAACAAGCAGAAGAGACTTGTTTGGGCTAAAGAACACAATAAAGAACACAATAAAGAACACAAGAAAGAAAACGCTTTGAATGAGAAGGCGTGTGCAAACTTTTAGGTCCACAATGTCCACATATTTTGCAATTATGGAATTAACAGGGTAAATACAGTGTAATATTTTAAAATGAACTTCTTTAACCCTGTAAGGAATAGGATATTTGTATGAACTGAGCCATTATTTCTTTATTTATTTATGTTATCAATTATAGTCCAATAAATTTTACTTTTTTGTAAATTTGTTTAAATTATGAATGCTTTGATGTTTATTGTTACATTAATAATGTATTGGTGTTATGAGAACACCACCAATGGTTGGTTCATCATAGGTAGTAACTATTTCACACAAACTAAGAAGAGATTTATAAAGTTGGAATAACATTAATCACTGATTTATATTGTCTAAATGGAATAGGAAGATCGAATTTGTTCATAAATTGTTCATATGTAAGTACAGAACTTGAATCATCTAGAAGCAAAGGTATGTGATCATACATCTTAGATGTCATTTTGAAAGAAAAAGTGACTTCCTTTAGATGGTAATATTAGAAATGTTCCATAATTAAGCTTTTATGTGGAGAGAAATTGTGGACATGGCAGATTTTCCAGGCTAACAGTGCTGGCTGGTGGATGTGAGACACCTTAACAGGCAATTTGCATGGTGAAAAATCACAAGACAGCTAAAATTTTGTTAAAAATGAGAGATGGTACCAATTTTGTTAAAAATGAGAGATGGTATAAAAAACCAAAGAGACGTAGGGTTCATTAGAATTTTTTTTAACCAATTTATCTTAAACACATGGTTAATATAATGAATGTCTAATACTTCAAGTCCTCCCACTGTTTTCTTATTTGAAAGAATTAACTGTTTTATTTTGGGGGTCTATTTTTCCAACTAAAATTAAAGAGAACTTTATGTACCACCTTACAATTGTTAATGTTAACATATAAAGATAGTGCAGAGTAAACTAAAATGAGAAGTTATACTCTTCGAAAAATAGACAAATCTCCTTGTAGCCAGATATTACATACTGTACATTAGATACACTTTTCAGTCTGTGGGAAAAGTTTAGCTGTTGTCTCTCAGTCACACCATTCGAAACTGAAATGCCCAAATATTTAACAGTATTTTTAACAGGTATATTTGCAATTGTGGCATAATTACCAGAGTGGATGGGCATAATTTCACATTTTCCAATATTAAGAGATAATCCAGAGGCTATAGAGAATTGTTTAATCACAGATAAAGCATATAATACTTGAGACTTATCTTTCAAAAAATAGTTATCATCTGCTAACTGTAAGATTTTAATCAAAAACCATAATACCTTCAAATGTTTTTAAATGACCATTTTGAATATCAGCACCACTAATAGAAAATAGAAGAGGGAAGGGGGGAAACTGGACAGCCTTGACTGACTCCTCTTTTAAACTGAACCTTTTTCGAGGTACCAGACTGTAGAATGACAGAGCTGTTTATGTCATTGTAGAATAGGCTGACTCTATTAATAATGTGACACAACAAGAAGCAAGCTATCCAGTCAGCTAGGCCAGTGAAGCTCAGCTACCTGACTTTTTTTATTTTATAAATATCATATAAAAAGTTTTGTCCGGTTTTGTTACAAAAAAAGGACAGTGACCTTTACACGAACAAGAAACCTTGTCATAACTCGAAAGCTTTATACCTAATTTTTATTCAACAGTTTCACAACTGTACTGAACATGGTTAATTAAAGGTAGCCCGTTCCTTACTTAAAGTTTTGTCATCTAAAAACCAAGCGCAGCCTTTAAACTATACAAACTAACTTTAAATACAAGACTGAAACATCTAACTTCAAATTAAATGAACTGCAAAGCTTCACTGGTACTGGTGAAGGTCAGGTCGTATTTAAAAATTATTATTTCTGAACAAATTTAGCAAATAACTAACTCTGCCAATGTGGGAATAGTTTAGAGCGTACTTTAAATCCTATATACCAATAGGATCATAAAGGTTAAAGTCTCCCTCCATAGTGTTGCATCTTCTTACGTTGGCTCCAGGTGCTGTTCTGTTTCAGCCACTTTGTCTGTACAACTGTTTTTTTTTTTTTTTAACGTTTTCTTACCTGACGGAGAGTAATCCTACAAACACCATAAATGCCTGCAACGTAGCGATTATGACGTCACCATGGTTACAACGTCACCATTAGGAATGTTACTGCTCCGTCGCTGAAATATGACAACACAAGTTACACAACAGGCATTCTCTTGTATTTTACAGCGTCTCTTCCTTATATCGTATCTTATCGTATTGGAATCTGTCACCCCAACACTTTTTAGTAAAACACATCGCCTGACTTCTTACTCTCCGTCTAAATACACTGTCTTGAGTTCTCTTGAATTCTCACTACGTCCTAATTTTCACTACCACCACCTAGTGGTTGTTACAGACTATAAATCATTTCACTTTTAAATAAACGGAGAATTTTGTTGTTGTTGTTGTTATTATTAGTAGTAGTAGTAGTAAAGTTTTTTAGTAGTAGTAATTCCAAAACTTGTTAACTAAACACACAGACAGGCGCACACACACAGCTTCAAATTCATTTCCATCTCTTTATTTCTTGCTATACTATATATAATCTGCTTTGAACAGTTGATATTGTGATGTGCCTGCTACCTTATTCTCTGCAAATTCCTTATACCAGGGGTCCGTTCTTCGTACGTCGCTTGACACATCCGAGATGAATTGACAGATCTAAGATGAGATCATCGCGCTAATTACGATGCGGCTAATTGGGTTCTTCGAGCACACCTGTTGTTGATGATTGGTATCGCTGGATTGAGTTGTCTAGGATTATTGCGCGTTCGTGCGTTTGTTTAATAGGCGATATGCATCGACAGTAGAAACACTGATCACAACCCCTGCGATTGGTTGACGAAATGGCAAAAGAGCAGCTCTTTTTTTCTCAAGCGGAGAAAGAGATTTTTTTAGAGGGTTATGGAGAATTTCAAACTTTAATAAAGATTATTTAAAATAAAGTTATTAAATACGTAAGTGCTGCCCGTGTTAAATGTTATATGTAGGGGGCCAAAGTATAAGCCTCATTGGAGTTAAGAGATAAAAATAAATCCAGTGTTTTATTGTCTCTGGACAATAAAAATTATGGACAGGAGAATTGGTCTGTAATGTCTCCTTTTGGCCCGACACAGAGCACCAGCTCAGTTCCGCAATTGTCTTTTTCTTAGCTCGCAGGGAATATCCGTTTTTAACTCCGATTTGCTCGGGCGCACGCGCGCGTATCGAGTGAAACAGAGAGGTACGTCATCTCTGCGCGCCATTTATTTCGGTTGCCATAGAAACCGCACGGATTGTTTACCGATTGAGGCGCAATAGTTAAATATGCCGTTTGTAGCACAGTTAGAAATTATCGGTTTGTTAAAAACGCCTAATTTTCATGCGGCTAAAAGTATTGCCGAGGTAATTATTAATAAATACATCTGTGGTTAATTTCACATCTCTAACTGATTTAAAAAAAAATCATTGTGTATTCATATCGATCCTTAAATGTTCTCTTTTAATGCAGGCTTTGAAACAAAAATTCCCAGCTACATTTGCTGATCCCTCCATTCACCCGATGCTCGAAATGGACTGGCACGTTTATATAACCAATAAGAAAAAGGTAAGCTTTACCCATGTGTATGGGTTTAATGGTGATTTTGTGAAGGTCATGCTCAGAGTATTGTGGTGGCAGGAGGTCAGGGGGGAGATGTGGCAGTACGCAGGGAATGTGGTGTGTCTGCTGAATGGGAGTGTGCTGGGAGATGAGAAGCAGCTGAGCCTCTGGGCAGAGAATCAGTGGACTTTCAGCTTCTTCCGTCCACAAGCGCTTTATGCAGCTCTCGCCCAGGAGTGCTACACTAAACACCTGCAAAGCACAGGGGTAAGTACACCCTCTGCCCTCTCTATCTGACCCGCTCACATGGATCAGGTCAGGCTAGTGCCAGTGCTGCCACTGTGTCTCATCAACACTAAACTGACAAGCAAATACACACTCATATACACTATATGGCCAGAAGTATGTGGACACCTGAATGTCTCATCACAAATCTCCGCAGTAATGGTCCACAATCTGGAAAGCGATGGAAAGACTTCCCGGAAGAGAGGGGCATATTATAGCAGCAAAGGAGTAACAGATGAATATTAATGTCCAAGGATTTGGAATGGGATTTTCAAAATGCAGGTGTCCACATAATTTTGGCCTTATAATGTCTGTACAAAAGGACAGCATAAGGAGGCTCCTAACATTATTTTAAACTGCCCACTTGGAATACTATGCCTAAAGCTGTCCAAACCTGCCTGGTCCTATGTGTAAAAGTAATTGCCCCTAAACCTAATAACTGGTTGGTAGCAGAAATTGCAATCAAACGTTTGTGATACCTGCCAATAAGTCTTTCACATCGCTGTGGAGGAATTTTGACCCACTCTTCTTTTCAGAATTGTTTTAATTCAGCCACATTGGAGGGTTTTCGGACATGAACACCTGTTTAAGGATCTCAATCAGACTTAAGCCCTGACTTTGCATAACCCAAGTGCACTTTAGCTTAACTTCACAAATTGATGGCCGGACATTCTCCTTCAGAATTTTCTGATTACAGAGTCCATTGTTCCAGCAAATATGGCACACCATCCAGTTCCTAGAGCTGCAAAGCTGGTCGAGAGGATCACACTAAGATGTTTGACTATTGCTTTGATGTCCTTTTTTATAAAATATTGCGTTAGTTTTACATCAGATAAACAGGTAACAGGATGCACAGATTTCAAAATGTTTGAGTTTTGTCTTATCAGAATATTTGCCCAAAAGTCTTGGGAATAGTCAAGATGTTTTTTGACAAATGTGAGAAGAGTCTTTGTGTTTTTTTTGGTCAGCGGTGGCTTTCACCTTAGAACTTCCATGGATGTCATTTAAGTGTGGCAAATGTACAAAAAAAAAAAAAAAATAGAATTTTCATTCTTGTAATGTTGTAATTTTAAAATCTCTTTTATTTATAAACTTTTATTATTAAACGTTAGAAAGACCACGTAATTGGTCCAGTTTATTACTATTACTTGTGTTACATTATTACATTACACTTGTGTATGTTTTTGTGCATTGTGATTTTTCACCACTGTAAAATCTACTTTACCCTCAGGCCAAGGCTTCACCTGCCTTGCCCTACCTTATTCTAAGAACAGCTGCTTTAGCTAAAATATCATCACTAGAGAGCAGCTATAAACTACTGATCACTCATTAACAGGCTGAATGAAAATCAGAGGCGTGCAGCTCAGGAAATGTTTAAACATGTTTTTAAAATCCTATTTAATATATTTTAATCAACAATAACGCTTTCATGGCGGCACAGTGGCTTAGTGGTTAGTTCAAGGTTTGATTCCCACCTCAGTTTTGTGTGCATGGAATCTGCATGTTCTCTTTATACTTGGTGAGTTTCTTTGGGGTACCCTGGTTTTCTCCCACAGTCCAAAAACGTGCATAGTAGGCTGATTGGAGTTCCCAGATTGTTCATAGTGAATGAATGTATGTGTGAATTTTGACCTCCTACCATGGTTGTAAAATGGGGAAAAAAATACAATAGTCACCACTGGCCTCCACGGTCCCCAGTTGGACTATACAGGTTCATACATGGATGAATGGAATAAGCCTTTCACACCAGCTGCAAGTCACATGCTTAAACAAACAAAAAAAAAATGCAATCTAAAAAAAAACTAAGAATCTTCTTCTGGCACCGACATGAGTGGCAGCTCATTCAGTTATCTCCATCTTCTGTAATTTACTTTGGTATCAATGAAGTATCCATCCATCCATCCATCCAAAACAGTAGAGGGCAGTGTTGTTCTGTCTTTCTTTATTGTTGAAATCAATACAGTAGTATGCTGTTATGCTCAGGTGTGCCATCCATCGTTACAGCATGTTTTTGTATATATGGATGTTGTGATTGGAGGCGAGGCAGCTGGGCGACTGCTGTTTGAGGTAAGTTCCACTGAATTACTGTAAGGACTCTGCTGTTAATTATTTTTCCCCATTTCTAACCACATATATTTGGGCATTGTGATTATGATGTTTTGTGTTTCCTCAGCTGTTCTCAGATCTGTGTCCAAAGACATGTGAAAACTTTAAAGCTCTGTGCACTGGAGAGGCGGGCACATCTCAGAGCGGACTGCCACTCTGCTATAAGGACAGCTTATTCCACAGAGTAGTGCCTAATGGCTGGGTGCAGGGAGGAGGTACATACAAACACTCTCTCTCTCTCTCTCTCTCTCATACTCACACAGACCTCCACTGCTCATGAGCCATTTTCACCTTGTCACAAATCTTAACTGTCCAATTACATCTGATTTTTTTGTTCGTATTACAGACATTACAGTAGAAAGCAGAGGTGATGGTGGGGAGTCAATCTATGGTCCAATATTTGAAGGTACAGGATTAATGTATGTTCAGCACTTGGTCACAAAACCTTAAAAACAAAACTAGACACCATGATAACTTGTATACAGATGCGTCCTGGTAGTACATAAATATTTTACCATTAATCATTTGCTATGTTTGGGTTTGCAGGGTCCGGGTTCGATCCCCGGCCAGGCTCGATTCCCGTCTCTGTGTGCATGGAGTTTGCATGTTCTCCCCGTGCTTGGTGGGTTTCCTCCGGGTACTCCGGTTTCCTCCCAAAGTCCAAAGACATGTAGGTTAGGCTAATTGGCGTTCCCAAATTGCCCATAGCATGTGAATGAGTGAGTGTATGTGTGTGTGTCTGTGCCCTGCAATGGATTGGCACCCTGTCCAGGGTGTACCCTGCCATGTGCCCTATGTCTCCTGGGATAGGCTCCAGCCCCCCCGTAACCCTGAATACAGGATTATTGGTTTTGTGGCATCACAGTGGCTTGTTGGTTAGCACTGTCACCTTGCACCTCCAGGTTCCATGTTCGATTCCCAAGGTCTGAGTGCATGGAGTTTGCATGTTCTCCATGTTCTCATGCCCTAAGTCTCCTGGGATAGGCTCCAGACCCCTGCGAACCTTTAAACAGGATAAAGCGGTATAGACGATGATAATGCTAAGATTTTTGGCAGTGTGGAAACATGTTGATCAGATAAACAGCAAGTGATGCTCTTTTTCCAGATGAGAATTTCTCTGTGTCTCATGCCAAGCGAGGCATCCTGGGTATGGCCAATCAAGGTGCTCACACTAACAGTTCTCAGTTCTACATCATACTCCAGCCAGCCCTGTGGATGGACAAAAAATATGTAGCCTTTGGGTAGGTGTTTCAGCCATGCTATCGTGGATGTGTGTCAGTTCAGATACCACATCATGGTAGAGAACTGTATTTAATGAAATGTATATTTTACAAATACATTCTATTAAAGAAATACTTCTACTGTTATGTATTTTACATAAAGGATGGGTATAAAACCAGGCTTAGTTACACATTATAACAGAGACAAGATTAGAATCCATCAAAGAGTCTTGGTTTGTAATAAACCACTTAAACACACCCAGGTAACCTTCAGATTAGTTGAATCAGCTGTGTTTGAGAATAAATATCCCAGAATAGAGCTGGACACTGGCCCTTCAGTCTTGGGTGTGAACATCCCTGATATCTAACCTCAGGAGACAACAAAAATAACAAGAACCATGACAGATCCCTTTCTGACAGATTCCCTTTAATGCTGTTTTTCACCAAAAGTAAACAAATACTTAGAAACTAGCTGGGTGGAAAAATAAGCACACCCTTCCTCCTTTCATAATCATTGAATTGTATGAGATTGATACTTAAAGTACACAAAAGGAAACTAGTTGTTCGAGGACCAAGGTTTGTCTCGACATCATTCCACGAAGAAAGGACATCAGCCCTGACCTCAGACAAGCAATTGTCACTGCTCTTTAATCTGAGAAGCGCTACAAATCCCTCTCCTAACACTTTGAACCTTAGCATTCAATAGGAAGACTGTTGAGAGCATAAAAGACAGTTCCTAATCCTCCCAGCAAATTCAGTCCTAAGCACTGGTTAAAGCAAAAAAAATAATAATAATAATAATATCAACTGTAATTTTTGCATACAGTAAGTCCCATACATACGAATGAGTTCTATTCCGTTAACTTATTAGTTTTAAGTCCAATTTGTTCATAAATCTAACAAACTAACACTAACACAATTGTATATACACAGTATATTACTGTACAGTGTCCTTTAGAATTGTGCCGATGGTTGAATGATTCGTGTTAAAAGCAGTGTCTCACATCTTTTCATCTTGTTCGATTCAATAGTTTTCACTTTCGTCTCCAATCTTTGTTGCTTGGGGCTTTTTAGCAGTACCAGCTTCACTGCTGCTTTTACTCTTGCTTGCGGACATCCTGGGCTTGTACTGCACCTGCAGAGGATGCATGCTGCATGCACATGACAGTTAACGTCAGAAATGTGATCTAACTTATGTGATTGAAAATACATGAATGCATATTCATTCCTGAATATGAAGTGTTCATAACTCGAAAGTTTGTATGTCGGGGACTTACCGTTTATATACAGGGTATTTTATATAGAGAGAGAGGTCTGAGAGAGTGCCTGGTGCCAAAACAACTCATGGAAAAGCATAAACAGGAGCATTTGGATATCTGCAACCAAAATGTAAAGCGCTACTCTATGGAAGGTGAAAGTTTCTTCAAGAGAATCATCCCTGGTGACAAGACATAGAGTCATCGCTTCACTACGAGCCTGAGAGTAAACAGCAGAGTATGGAATGGAAAACATCCTCAATTAACAACGAAGAAAAAGTCAACCATCAGCTAAAAATTTATGGTTACAGTTTTTTGGGATTCTCAAGGGCCAGTATTGGGACATTATAAGGTATAAGATTCAAGGACCAACAGTGCTTGTAACAGTGAGTTGCTTAAAAACACCCCAACACCGACTTACCTCTCAGCTCTAATTACACCCCACAGTGCATCATGTTCCATCTGATGCTCCAGTATTGCTTGACTGGTCCTACCATCTTTTTGGGATCGAGGAATACATGCATGTAGACTGTTTTCTGTTCTCGCTCCTAGGTGGTGGAATGAATTTCCTCTAGATGTCTACAACTGAGTCACTGACAATCTTTAAGTGATGACTAAAAACCTATCTGTATATCTGTTTCTTAGATATTTGGGTTAACTCCCCTACAGAACTGTCCATCTAATATCCTAATGCCCCCACCACCCTATTTAATGGTTTAGTGTCTGAATGTCTGTGTGTATTGTTCATTGTTGCTGTAACTGTTGCACTGAGTAACATGTGAGATGCTCTCAATCTCATTGTACATTTATATGGTGCAAATTGTATATGTGCATAGTGACAATTAAAGACATTCTATTCTATTCTATTCTATAAGAGTGTCTGCCAAATGCCTAAATGTAAATGTAATGAAGCCAAAATTTTGGATTAAACACAGAGGACTGCTATCCAACTGCGTGTGATCTTCTGCACAATTCTACCCTCACTGTCGACACTCAGCAACAGACTATCAGACTTTCACCTTTTTGGTCCCCTGAAAGCAGCCCTACGAGGAAAAAGATTCACTTCTGATAAGTTCTGAATTAACATAACTCTGTGGAGTTCGATTGTAAATTAGCTTGGCCATACAATTTGTGACCAATAAACATGCGTGTAGGTCCTGTTAAAGACATAATATAAATAATCTTCTTATAAATAAAAACAATTCAAAACCATGGAGCTAATACCATAATCAGGGAACTACATAATAGAATGTTTTTATATAACACCAAAGTTTTTTTTAAAAAGGAAAGAAATTCACACTTTTTATTTTTCTCACTACTGCATTTTCCTCTCTCCCTCAGGCAAGTTGTTGAAGGCACAGAGGTTCTCAGGAGACTAGAAGAGGTGCCCACTTATAACGAAAGGCCAAAACAAGACTGCAGGATAGTCACATGTGGATTGTTTCATCCTTGATCAATCACCATGGTGTTAGATTAAAAAAAAGAAAACCTTTCACTTGTGTCAGCTGCAGTACATACACCAGTATCTTAGGATTGTCTTTTATTTCAAAGCTTTTACTTGAAAAATAACCATGTGGAAATGTTTGTATTTTACTCAGCTATATTACAGCTGCTTCAGTGCAGTAGGTCAAAAGTAACTTTACACTTTTAAAAAAGCAAATGTCCAAATCCATAAACACTGCAAAAATGATAGCAAGTAAAAATATGGAAAAAAAAATAATTTTGCTTATTTCTAGAAATAAATGCTTAAAATTGTGTGCCAATTTACACTTAATAATTTAGTAGAATTGTCTAGAAATAAGCTAAATAATCTTTTTTTACTATAATCTTTGTAGATAAAAATTGTAGATCATTATGATTAACTTCAACATATTTTCAATTACTATGCTATAATTTTTCTGCAGCGAACATTTCGAGTTTCCTGAACTGTGCCATCTTTGACCGACAGCAAAATAAAATGTATTTGCCAAAGGTTCACGTGTTCATGCCATGAATAATAAAATTTTGGTTATATCAACACACTAGCAAATTATCTGCTGATCCTTTTTTTAAACTACCTCATACTGAGTGCCAGAATAAATGAATGCATATTATGTTCAAGGGGCGTACAAGGGGCGATTTTTGATATACAGTAACAACACGGTTCACAAGCACAGGCCCTTTGTCCTCCACAGCCTCCCTGGGTCCTTTGCACATAGGAACCTGTCCGAAAATTGAATGGCTGTTGTCATTGGTCATTCCACATGGGTCATTCCACCTCGCAGCAGTCCGCCTACCTACTCCTGACATCCAATTCTGAGCTCTTTAACTGCAGCAACTTTAACATATGCTATTGGAGCTGGAATTACTGTGGCTGCATTGACCAGACTTGTCTTCCAATGAGGTTTAAAAGATCTCAAAGAACAACACAATCTAAAGAAATTCAAGACCAGAGGAGAAACTTAATTGACACGTGGTAATGTAATTGACATGTATCAGTCTGGAAAAGGTAACTTTCTGAACCACGGTGAGAGGCATTATCCATAAATAAAAAAAACTTGGAAGAGTGGTAAAAATTACCAAAATTATTCTGAAAGCACAATGACAACTTGACGATTCATCCAGGTGCTCATAAAAGAACCCAGAACAACATATAAAGAAATGCAGGCTTCATTTGCTTCAGTTAAGGTGAGTGTTCATGATTCGACAATAAAAAAGAAAAAAGACTGGCTAAAAATGCCATCCATGGCAGAGTTCCAAGGCGAAAGTCACTGCTGACCAAAAGGAACACAAACGCTCAGATTTACTGATGTGACAAATGTTTCCAAAAAACTTTTTGGAAGGTGTGCATCCCGTTACATCTGGCGTAAAACTAACATAACATTTCACAGAAATAACATCATGATAACAGTCAGTAAATACACTATATTGCCAAAAAAATTCACTCACCCATCCAAATAATTGATTTCAGATGTTCCCATCAATTCCATGGTTTCAGATATATAAAATCAAGTATCTAAGCATGCATAACGCATCTATAAACATTTGTGAAATAATTGGTTGCTCTCGGGAGAGTTGACCAAGAGTAAAGTTTAGTGGAGAGGGAATTATGATGTGGGGTTGTTTTTCAGGAGTTGGGTTCTGCCCCTTAGTTCCAGTGAAATAAACTCTTTATGCTTCAACATACTAAGACATTTTCATACTCCCAACTTTGTGGGAACAATTTGGGGATGGTCTCTTTATGTTCCAAAGCAAGGTCCATAAAGACATGGATGAGCGAGTTTGGTATGGAAGAACTTGATTGGCCTGCACGTCAACTCGATAGAATACCTTTGGGATGAATTGACTGCGAGACAGGCCTTCTTGTCCAACATCAATGTTTGACCTTACAAATTCACAATTGTCAAAACTTCCCATAAATTATATGTTAGTCAAGTAACATGTGTAGGCAG
Organism: Clarias macrocephalus; assembly: GCA_011419295.1. NCBI lineage: Eukaryota > Metazoa > Chordata > Actinopteri > Siluriformes > Clariidae > Clarias > Clarias macrocephalus. Next base: position 112,252 of record JAAGKR010001730.1, read on the forward strand.
ATGACTGATATAGGGTATATTGGGTGACTGGCAATATAGGGTATACACACACACACACATACAGTATATATGTGTATATATAGTGGAACCTAGGATTGTAACCCAGTTGGCGAGCATTCCGCAAGACGATTTTTAATAAATTTTGACTTGAGTGAGTCTTAATATACGAGTACCAAGTATCATCGAGTATCATGTGGCATGCATGCCCTTCTTGTTTTAACGCTGAGTGTCACATGATCACAACTGAGCCAATGGTTATTCTCTCGAGCGCTGCGGAATTGTGGGCAATCGTCTCCTATGCTCTGTCTCAGTGTGCATCTCTCACTCGTATGGTCATATAGTCATTTGTGTGTGTGTGTGTGTGTGTGTGTGTGTGTGTGTGTGTGTGTGTGTGTGTGTGTGTGTGTGTGTGTTGTGTGTTGTGTGTGTGTGTGTGTGTGTGTGTGTGTGTGTGTGTGTGTGTGTGTGTGTGTGTGTGTGTGTGAAAGTTGTCCTTTAAAGCAAAAGCAGGTGTCATTACAGAGGTTCCTTGTCAAATATCCAGGTTATCTCTGTGTAAGAAAGCAGTGATTTCATTAGTGTGTGTGCCCCTCCCTCATCCTCTCGCCTTAACACACACTCGCCTTAACGAAAACACTGTTCTGTTGCAATTCTTTTCAAAGATGAAGTGCAGGTTAATTTCTTTTATTTTTACTTTACAACAGTGATTCTGTTAGTGTGTGCGCACGCTCCAGTGTCATTAGAGAGGTTCCTTGTTAAGTTTTCTGATACAGCAGTGTTTCCGTTAGTGTGTGTGTGTGTGTGTGTGTGTGTGTGTGTGTGTGTGTGTGTGTGTGTGTGTGTGTCGTCCCACACAGTAGCACTCTTATTTGAAAGGAGGGAGAGAGGGAGTCATTCCTCGTCTCGTCCTACTTTAGCTTCACACACACATACACAGCGGAACAACGGAAACACTTATCTGTCTGGATGTATTTTTACTTTTTTTAAAGGTAAAGTGCAGGTTAAATTGTTTTATTTTTATATTATTTTTTGTATTAATTATTTTTTATATATTTAGTTTTTTGGGTTGTGGAATGAATAATCTTCAAAGTTTTCATTATTTCTTTTGGGGAAAATTTGCTTTGATATACGAATGTGTTGATATACAAGCACACTTCCGGAATGACTTACCCTCGCAATCCAAGATTCCACTGTATATTGTGTATATTATCAGGGCTGGCCGCTACAGCAAACAGAGAGTAAAGGCGCATTCAAAAGCCCTCAGGACGCACCATTCTAATGGATTGGATTGATTGAACAATACTGATTCATCTGCCTAAGCATGAAAGCGGCATGTAAAAATGGCAATGCAGCTCAATGCAGCTTTTGACACCATTGTTTATAGTATTCTCCTTGACAGATGGAAAATCTATAGGTGAAACTCGAAAAATTTGAATATCATGCAAAAGTTCAATTATTTCAATAATGCAACTTAAAAGGTGAATCTAATATATGAGATAGACTCATTACATGCAAAGCAAGATAGTTCAAGCCGTGATTTGTGATAATTGAGATGATTATGGCTTACAGCTCATGAGAACCCCAAATCCACAATCTCAGAAAATTAGAATATTGTGAAAGGATTCAATATTCTAGGCTCAAAGTGTCCCATTCTAATCAGCTAATTAAACCATAACACTTGCAAAGCCTGAGCCTTTAAATGGTTTCTCAGTCTGGTTCAGTAGGAAGCACAATCATGGGAAAGACTGCTGACCTGACAGTTGTGCAGAAAACCTTGATATCCTCCATAAGGAGGGAAAGCCTCAAAAGGTAATTGCAAAAGAAGTTGGATGTTCCTAAAGTGCTGTATCAAAAGCACATTAATATAAAGTTATGTGGAAGAGAAAAGTGTGGAAGAAAAATTTGAATAAGCAGCAGGGGTGACTGGAATTTCCCTCTTCCCTCTGGACCCGTCTAACTGGTCCTGGAGTCCTGCTTCTGGTTGGAGATCTCGTCGCATGGATGCCCCGTGTGGTCTGCCTGGATTTGTATGGTGGCTGGGGATGGTTTCCATTAAGACTGTCCTATCATCGATTGATGCTCTGGGGACCTGTGACTTCAGTTGTTCGATAGCTCAGGACTGGAATCTCCTACAGTCTACCTGAGCCTCCAGGAACAAACTGGACTCCTTTTAATTTTAACACATCTCCTGTTACACTGAACTTCCAGTACACATTATTAAGTTGATCAATCCCTGCTATCCGTTATCACCCAGATGAGGATGGGTTCCCTGTTGAGTCTGGTTCCTCTCAAGGTTTCTTCCTATTACCATCCCAGGGAGTTTTTCCTTGCCACCGTCGCCCTCGGCTTGCTCATCAGGGACAATCTTATCATTTTGATTCATACACATTGCATACAGACTTACTTCTTTTTATT